>KN472977.1:21554-39802 GCA_000787095.1 Periophthalmodon schlosseri
CACACTGCGCTACATTAAATGCATTAGGAGTCTCTGTGTTAACATCTCCTCTCATTCACCACTAATACGGTATATGCCAGGGCTGCTAACCTTGGTGCACTTATACTTGACTGGTTCGAGATAGAGATTGATAATCGTATTATTCGGGTCACAGAATAATCATGAAGAGAAAAAAAAACAAAACACTAAAATCTATCATTTTAATCTGGCAGTTGATGTTGTGTTAACTTTACTTAATTATTTTAAAAGTTTGATTTTGTACATGTCAGATACAGGTACTAGGGAAATGGTGATCTTTTAGACAATGTGAATGAAAGTGATTGGAGCATTTTAGTATCACAGTGCCAATAACTGAATGTTCCTAGCACTATAATTCTTGATGTTTCCATTATTATATACATTGAGAGGTTGAATATTTTGATATATGTAGGTCGCAATGAAGTAGGTTAGTTTGAGGCCAGCACAGGGAGAGCGGTGGGGGAAAGTGCGGCTAACCAGAACCACATGTGGCTGGGGCTCTGTCAGACTAAAGGCATGTGGACAGAGAGAGGAGGGGCCCAGTTAACCTCCTATTTGTCCTGGGAGCACTGTGTGAAGCAGAGCACACTGTTTTGTAGCTGCTACATTTTACGTAGTCCACACCTGTGAACCCTGCTCCTAGAACGGTGGCCATTGTTAATCAAGCACATTATACTGTAAAAACTGCTTAAGTAATATATTGAGCAGCTCCATGAAACTGTATAATTTAAGTTAAAAAGTATCTTTAAAGAAGTGAAAAGTTTTTTATACAGTCAGGTTTCAGATCTCCATCACTGCCAATGGGAGCTGCATCCTATAATTACATGACAACTGTAATTTGACCTGAGATTACATGTGGATTGCAGCCTTTCACAGTGGAGACAACAGCCAGGGTTTAGTGGCCCTGTAATGAGACATTTGCTGTCTGCTGCGTTGTACTAAAGTGACTCATCGCTGTGATTTTTAAAAGTACAGAACTTGAATCTTCTCAAGTATACTCCGAACTGGAGCTCACTTAAGTGTGTCAAGTGTGCAGGCCACTAAGTGCATGTGAAAGAAAGGTTCATATTGGCAGAGATTGGACACTGGAGGATGATGACTATAAGGACAGCGTTTTGGGTGGCAAACAATCAGCTTTTGACGTAAATAATCACCACCATTTAGATGATTACTTTAACAGTTTCTACTTTTGTCTCTGACTTTTTAACATTATCACTTCACGTGGTCTTCAATGTGGCTTTCAATGTGAAATCTAGTCAGTCTGCATAGTATGAAGAATGCAAATTGTACACAAGTTGTTCCACTTTCATTCTATACCCGATGGGTCACAGGCCTGGGCCAATGCAATGGTTTGCATCAGAAAGGACATCCAATAGCATCAATCAAATTCTGATTGTTGAAATTACTATAGACAAGGCCGGTCATGATAACAAAGTTTGAAGTTCGATATATTGCTAGTAAATATAGATGATAAACGATAATATTAAAACTAATTTATGCCACTGACACAATAACCCAAGAGCAGATTTAAACCACAAAAACTATTCTTCTGCAATAAATAAACCACTTTAATACTTAGTTTGCATCTGTAATGAATTATAGAAGTTATTAATTCAACCTTCCACAGCTCAAATCTTATATAGCAAAAAAATAACAAAAAATGCCAGCAATCCCAGTAGTGCAAAAAAAACCAAAACATGCACAATAAATTTTGACCTCAAAAATATTGTTGCAGCTTTCATATATTGAATGATAAGTAGATATAGTGATTACTGTGACAGGCCTATGATAGACACTAAATGTAAATGAAAGTGGTTTTCTGTCTCAACAACAAGGAGACCAGTGCTGTCAAGAAAGTAAGAAAAGACCCAATAGCAAACAGTATAAACTCTTGGATAGACTTTCTCAGATGAGGTGGCTGTAAAACCTCGGCGATCCGAGCTCCGGCTGTAATCCTTGATGAAGAGTCGGAGGATGAAATGGCAGTAAATGATCCTGAGATGAAGTGGGCAGTGTGAAGTGTGTGGGAGAGAGAGCGATAAGAAACTCACTGCGCAAACACTGAACGCAGCTGTACTTTTTCATTCCCTACCTCCTCCATTCAGACTGATAACACCAAAGACAAGCGCAAGAAGAGGGAGAAAGTTGAAGTGCTCTGATACTACCAAGATATGACTTTTCATCTTATTTGGATGGTTTTACTTTGCGTTGTTGGGTGGAAACAAAACTTCAAATTCTGTTTATTAAGTTTAAGTTTACTGAAGTAGAATTGAAAGATTAAAGGGGGGTGGTTTCAGTGACCCAAAAGAATCTCCATGAATCACTGATGAACAATTACAGAATGTGTTGATTTTCAAGGCATGAAGATTCTAGCACTACAATAACATAGTTACTTACATCAACGCAAACTTTACCAGAAGTTTCAATACTGTACTAAGAGATGGCATGAGTTTTGGTGTACTCTCAAACAAGGCCAAATTGTAACCCACTTCCACACACGGGCATGAGAAATGGACTTTGTTCCCTGTTCTGGTGCACTGACGGACACTGTTTACACATCTATTTGGTGCAGTCCTGAGCAGAGATTGGTAAGTTCCAAATCACTCTGTTTGTCTTTCTGGGGTCTGGCTCTGTATCGCATTCTTTGGGTTACTGGATGGATGTAGGATTAGAGCTGTGTAGATTAAGACAAAATGATTAGCTTAAAGGACATTCTGATATTTCCCACATTCTTAACTGGCCTTTGTAGTTCACTGTATCAAAATAATGGTAGGTGCTTACAGACATGATTTGGTGAAGCGTTAACAAGAGAAGAAACATATTGAAGCTATTGTTTACATGGTTTTAATGACATTTTGTTATTTGAGGACACACTTGGCATGAATCAATACTTTATTTGCAATGATTTAAAAAAAAAGCCTGAGTACCAAAATATTTATTCCATTGTACTGGTACATGGTTATATTATTTTCAGATAATTTTGCATCTTAAACATCATACAAGACCTAGTGCAAATGACTCTAGGGTAATCCTTTTTACTTTGTCAAAGCATGAAACAAGAGATTTTGACATAAACAATTTCTGATTTCATGATATTGTCACAGGAAAAATATAGTCCCAGTTTCTCTTCTAACGACTCTCGAGTCTGGCCTTTATTCATTATGCCGATCACTCAAGCCGCCCTGACACATGGAGTCACACCTCATTACTATTACAGGCACTACTTTATACTGCTTAATGTGGTGTGGATGGTCACTACTGTCACAGGGCTAGAACGAGAGGTCAAGTGGAGTTTAATGATATACAACAGTAGCCTAGTTTGAAGAAGCACATGGGAAAGAGCTATATTGTTGATTTGATGGAAAAATAGAATGGATAACGTAATGTAAGTATAACAGTGCCACTGACCATTGTGTTGGTTACTAGGCCGAAGTGCGATATATTGCTGAAGTAAATATAGATGATAAACGGTACTACTGAGACCAAATCATAAAGCAGAATTATCCCCCAAAAAGTATTCTAAACGTACAAAATTGTTAAAAAATATGAACTGCAATAAATAAATAATGCAAGAATCCAACACTTAAATAGTTAGTTTGTGTCTATAATCAATCATAGAAGTTCATAATTCGACCTTCTACAGCTCAAACCTTATTGTGGTACACAAATTAACCAAATATTTACCACTAGTACAAAGAAAATGTCCCCACGATAAATATTGGCCCCCCAAAAATATTGCCCCCCCAAAAATTGTTCCATCTGTCTTATCATCTGTTCTTCATGTCATGTCTGTTTTTTTTTAATCGTAACAGGCCTAGTACTCTGAGTAAAACAATAAACAGATAACATAAAATTTTATCATTTAGTGACATTTTGTGAATATCTTGCATATTTTATCCAACACCACAAAATAATCACTCCATTAGCAGTAACATTGAACTGAAACAACAGACTGTGATGTCATCTGCAACCCTGTTATTAGACCTTCGTTACCAGATTACGCCTGTGCGGGTTGAGGCCTGGTTCGCTCGTCCATTGGTGTTACTCGTGTATTTTTATTGAAGAGAAATTAACTTCCACTGGACTCCGATGTAAAAAAGAGTTAACAAAATTTTAATTCACAGTTTGCAAATCCTTTTTACAGAAGTAATCAAAGTCAAGCCATTCTCAAAAAATAAACAATACTACGTAAGAAAACCATTTGGCTCCGTTTTATGTGCTGCCTCAACCAAGCACGTTTCCCCAGCGTGTGCGCTTTCCCCAGTGCGCTATCGCTCTTAAAGTGACAGTAACATATTACGTAAAGCTTCAGTAATAACACGTTACGATATTTTCTAACATCAACATTAATGCAATAAAATAAATGCAGCATATATATATATATATGAATCAAATATTAAATCTCAACATGAAATTATTCATGTAACCATAAACCGCATTTATAACAAAATATCAACACTCTGAATTTACATGCATTATTATATGAATCAAACTTGGCTCCCACAACGCCTTTAAACTTTTATTTCAGAATCGTTAACTATAGATAACATAGCCAAGTCGCGTAAACGCTCCCAACAAAATAATTAATTTCACATAGAGAGACCCAGTTTAGTTGCCGAATTTCCCGGACTTTGGCTCCAAGAACTAATAGATTTGCACAATGGAGTGGGTCCCAGCAGAGAGCCATAGGCAGAGTTTCCTGGCGAGGTGGGAGTGTAGTGTGGGCGTGTGGGTGACTAAACTCAGACTTGGCAGCTCCAGCAGCAGTATATAGCAGGCCCTCATTGGACGTATGTGACAGGTACTTAATTATTGCCATGTTATTTGTCTTCACATAACACTGACCACGGGCCTGACGGGCAGCTCTTAATTAGTCGCCGCGGCTACTGATGATGCGCCCTGACAGTTTCTGTGGCGCTGACAGAACCGGGAGCAGAAAGGCATGCTGGGAGAGAACACTGTGGCTATTGAGTTTTCCCACTGTGGGTTGTGTGTGTTTGTATACCAAAAAAAATCAAGTTTGCCAGTTAGCCGCTTCCTACCAAAGTGATTTATTTAAGGCGCTGGCGTTTTGTGCTGGCGAAATTGCGAAGATAGGAAATTGCTTGGGCATTTTTAATCTTGGGTGTGAAGTTACTTTTCTCTCTCTTCCTCTTCTGCCTTTTATTCGTCCCCAGAGGCAGCAGAGGAGCAGCGAGGGCAAATAGTCTGAAATGTGTCGCTGGCATGTCACAACAGATCTGTCGAGAGGGAGAAAAAAACACATTTACGATTGTTCATCTCGAGTCAAAATCACTTGACAATACACAACGTACAATTACTGGGTCCCATTATGTGGCAGGCTTTTGAAATGGACCAAATGACAGGGGAGAGCGCCCTTGTCTCCAATACATACTTGTGTGGAGATAGACATGGGGTGTGTTTGGTTTGCCGTAGTGCGCTGCGAGATGAATCTTAATGGCCGTCGTTTAGCCTCTGACCCCGGCTTATGCTAGCACAGGCGCTGACACAAAGAGGCGGTTTAGTACTCTGGGAGTGAAGTTAGGCAGAATTTTTGTTTGTGTGGAAATGTCATGGAAATGTTGGTAAAACAAGGGTTAATTGCTAAAATGATGCACTAATAACATCTAGTGAAACAACTTATGAATTTAAGATTGTGGTTATGCTGTCTGAGAAAGTACTAATTATGGACTTAAGCCTATCATGATAACAAATTTTGAAGTTCTATATATCACAGAAGTAAATATAGACAATAAACGATAATATTGAAACAAATTTATGCCACTGACACAAAAACCCAAGAGCAGATTTAAACCACAAAAACTATTCTAAATCTACAATATTGTTAAAAGGCCATGAGCTGCAATAAATAAACAGCAGAATGAAACACTTTAGTACTTAGTTTGCATCTGTAATGAATCACAGAAGTTATTAATTTAACCTTTTACGGCTTAAACCTTATCATATAGCCCAAAAATGTATCCCAGTAGTGCAAAGAAAAGGTACTCTGGATAAATATTTACCCCAAAAAATATTATTCCACCTTTCATATATTGAACAATAAGTCGATATATGGACTAGACTAGTTTGAATTATAGTAATCTCTATGGACAATGCACTTCAAAACCATTGCACACATGTTACTGTAAAATACAATCTTTCAAACCACTTGAAGAACTGAAAAGCCCCACTCTTTGGGGCCACAGCTCTGACCCCTCCTGCAGTCGTCTCTGTTTGAACAGGTGTTGACCATTTGCAGTCGCAGCAGCAGACTTTTAGTGCACAGGTTGGTAGTATTTCCTAAAACATAGATTGAAAAGCATCTAATTCAGACTTTCATATGACCTTGAAGTCTGCATAAATATCCAATTAAAAAAATGCACAATTTATGTTTGTGACAAGGTCTATTATCACACCAGCCTTTTCAGTTCAGATACAGATTCTGTGACTTTAAGTATCTGCCGATCCCAGATATCAACCGATCCCAGTGCAGGGACTGAAAATAGCATTTCCTTTAAGCCAAAATAACATGAGACAAAATGTATCCAAATGTAGCTTATGTAGCATTATGAGACTTTCTGGGCCAACTACAACCAGTAAATCGTCTTATATAAACATATAAGCCCAACTAGGATATCTGCTGATATTTGGAAACCGATACCCAATCCAGTGCATCCCTACTTATTTATATAACTACATACATACACAAAAAAAATCAACTTGAATATTTGTTGCAATATCATCTGAAATCCCAGTAACACAAAACCAAGCCACCAGGAACACTCTCATATTTGTTATAGCCACTTTGCCATGCCAGTTCTTCACCCTCTCTTGCCCCCGTGAAAAGTGAAGCGTGGCAGTTTGGAGGCTAGTGGTGGGCGTCTATGTGCATCCATCTGGCCCGACCCCCGTTCATCTCCTCCAGCTCCGAGGCGCATATGGGCTGCGCTCACACACCCACAGCACCCATACCAAGGAACAGCTGAAGACACCTCCCCACCCCCTCCCCCATCAGACCCTCCTCCTGCTGCGATGCACGACTCATCCAGGTGTCCACTTCCTCCCCCCAGGCTGGATCACTCCATCTTATCTCCTACTGTACTTCCTGTCATTACATATGGGTCAACAGCTTCGAGTCACTCACAGTTTAGGCCAGATGATGTCAACCTGTAAGAAATATCACAAGATTATCTACTACCGACGTAACAATAACTGAAATATTTTGATATTATCGCCAAAAGTCTCACAATAATATCGTGGGCCATTACAATGTATCGAATTACAAGTCTCTTTGCTTAAGTTCATTGTTATGGTGCAGAAACAGCTAAAACAACAGAAGGAACTATATATACAGTGATCCTTTACCATTTCAGTACAGACCACTTGAAGAATTTACTGTTTTAACTTTTAAATCTTAATTCTTTGGATTATTATGACAGAACCAAAGGCGTGTCAAGGCATTTTAAAAGCAAATGTAGCATACTCACAATTTTGTTAACCTCCACAAAATATCGCAATAAATATCATACCGTGAGATGCATATTGTGAAAATATACCGAGAGATTTAGATATCGTTACATCCCTCTTATCTACTAAATGTTGGACCGGATAGTTTGTATCAGTGACAAGATCTATTGTGGCATCATTTATTTATCCAAACATAGCACAAGACACATTAAACGCTATTATTTTGCCTGTGCCGATCTCAAATAAATCTCACAATACAAAAACATTTGGTTACAGCAAGCAGTAGTAAGTATTTTAAAAGAAGACCCTGTTTTGTATACTTTCTAGCATTATATAAATTAATGTAAAGGTTTACCCCTACTTGATCTTCTGCTCTTCAACTTGAAATCAGTAACAGAAATAATGCAGGCTATAAATCTGATAATATATGTTAACCCCTATGAAGATTAAATTTAAAATACCACCTTCTATACAATTCCAGCCCCCGATATTGAACCAAAAGAATTACCCAGAAGGCAAATACATGCAGTCTTTGCTCTCGAGTCAAAATATAGTGCCAGCTCCACCGGCTCTTGATGGAAATAAGGGTCAGAAGTCTTAATATCTCTTACTGCAAGTTGCACAATGAACTGTCAATCACAAAGGTTCGCTTAAATATACGGTACCGCACTAACTATTGTTTTTTGGGAGAAGCATGTTGTTATTTCTGACCCCCTTGCTCTACAACATGCTATAACTTTTTTCTTTTCTATATTGCAATATAGAACGCAGTCATGGTGTGTGGGTGGATTTTTGTCCAACTGGAGATCTCAAAACCAGTGCATGTTAGACAAAGGGTCCTTCATTCTCAACCATTTATTTGACTTTTGCTGGCTGTTAATTTGACTTAAGCTATATAAGTTTGAAAGTCAAGATAAAAAATAACAGCTAAGTCTCAAAATTTTCCAACTTTAAACTTATTGGAAGAAGAAAGGAATCTACAAGATGCAAAAGCGCAAAAGAAACATGGGGACAAAGGACATGGAGAGGTAGATTTGTGCTGGAGTGCAGTTTCAGCTTCTGTGGACCCAGGAGCTCTGAATAGCGCTTATTAAGCATGGGGCCTCTTTGTGTTGGTGTGTGCGGTTATGTGCGCGTGTGTATGTGTGACAGCGTGATATATTGAAACACACCTCTGTGGAACAGCTGCAATGATGAGACAGAGAGAAGGGAGTAAGAGGTGTCGTCTGCCGTACCCACACACTCACACACAAACTGTGCCCGCGCTGAGCCAAGAAGTCCTTTATTGTATTACCGAGAGCGGCCCGAGACGCACGAACAAAAGTGTGCGGGGAAAGAGAGAGAGAGATGAATTTGTTTTGACTGCTCCGGTGGACTCAGCTTTTTAACACAGAGCTGCTTTTCCTACTGCTCTTCTTCTCATGCTCTTTGTGCTTTTGTACCTTTGCCAAAACTATTCATAAGGTGTGAGAAGATAACTAACTTTCTCTCTACTTTCAATAAGTCTCAAACTTTGCTCGTCAGTTCTCTTGGCACATCGGAAAAGTGCAATTTTGGACAAGGAGTTCCATTTTAACAATTTTGTAGTGGACTTTTAGATCAGTCCGATCAAGGTTTACTTTATTATCCCCATAATTTGTAATCTGCTTCCAGCCCATGCAGCAGTGTCTGGGACTCTTCTCTAGGTTTTGTACCAAGCTGAAGTTTTAGGCTTCTGTGCATGTTTGAGGCGGAAAACTACCATAAGGAATACTCACTCACACACATAAAGAACATGTTAGCAAAAACAAAAATATCTCATCTGAACTGGGAATTGAACACTAGACGTTCCTGTGTTAAGTTAGGGATTTATGAAGGATGGGTAGTATTCTGTACAAGATAGTACATTTACAACAACATTTAATTTCTGTAAGATTTGTCCTTAACGGGGTCCTGTCCTTAAGGCAAAACCAGGAGCTTCACACAAAATCTCAGAACTTTTTTCTGCTTAATCCCATCCAATATTGCAGTTATTATATTACCAAGATAAGGAGAGCGATATTGGGTGGGTGACAGAAATAGAGAAAGACAGTGAGTAAAAAAGTAAAAGGCTCCAGAAGAGACACATAGAGAGGGGAGAGGCAGACAGATAGAGGAGGAAGGAGAGATTGAATAGATGAATGTGATTTATCTATAATGAAATCAGCTGTGTCTGTATGGGCCACGGCGCACCATTCAGGCCCATTTCTGCTTTACACACAGATTTAGCCGTTTAATATTCCCCAGATCAGTGACAGTAGATAGACTTCCTCCGTCCAAGCAACTGGGACGACCGTGCGGACTACTTTGAATAAGAACTTAATAAATCTCACCAGTTAAAACTTGTGTCAGTGAGAGTAAGACACCCGTTACATGCCATTCTAATATCCATTTATGGTTTGAGGTTATTAAATTAAACCAGAATACATTTGAATGCTGTACAAGAGGTTTGCATTAAATCGTAATTTTGATCAAGTCTGGTTTTATCAACAAGGAAATTGGCCATAATATCAAGGCACAAATCAAATTGTGAATCTAGTTTGCTTATAAGCAGATATTTTTTGATGTGATATGCAAACATTTATCAAACTACACTGACTTCCATATTTTTACTCATTATATTTGTCATGCAAGCAAACCAAAAAATAATTATGAACACACACATTTATTTTTTCTGTGTATTTCTCATATAGTTCAAAGTACCGCAGTCTTGTTTTTGTGCCTGGTTCAGAAGATATAAAAGAATGCGCACTACACATGAATGCCACTATGGCCAAAGGTTTGTACAGTTTGTTGTGTGGGCATCCTCTCTTTCTCTCTTTCTCTCTCTCTCTCTCTGACTACCTTTCATGTCCATCCAGGCGTGAAACTCTGCACTCCCCACATGCGGGCGCGCACACACACGCACACAGACTGCCCCGGGCCCATCCACAGCGAACCAACGCACCCGGCATCGCCACATTGCCCCCGGTCATGCATTCAGTCCAGGGAAGGCACTTTTCTACTTCTCAAGTTGTTTGTTTGAGAGGATTTTACACAGCGCCCTTGGCATAAAAACACATTGCTTTTGAGAGACAGTATTTGTGATTGTGTTCCCCCCTCCTCCTCTGGGCATGGCATCACAACATATACATTTTCACTCTGTGTTTTCTTCTCATTGATGTCGCAGCCATAGCAAAGGGCTGTGAACCTACAGCCAGATCGGAATAGCTTACTTGCCAAAAATGTCACTGTACTCACTGCTGTCTCTACACTGTTAACAGTATTTGTTGTTAAGTTGGATAATGTAACTCTTTTATCCAGGTATGGGACTTGGTGTTTTTGGCTTAACTAGAGGAAGCAGTCACATTGTAAAAAATCCCATTATATTGCTGATTGGGTTGGAGTCAAATTGGTAGCAAATATTTTAGTTTTTGTTGCAAGAGTTGCCTGTCTCATTGTTAGTTTGTTTTACACCAGATGCCCTTTCTATCACAACTAACCACATTATAGTGAAGGGGATGGAAATAGAGGAGGACATGAAAGTATGTGCTTAGGTCGGAGGTCAATTGACAACCAACTAGACTATTGGCAAATGTTTAACCCACTTAATCCCGTAAAAAGTTAAACAGTGAAATTCAAAAAAATAGGTCACATTTACTACATTTAAATATCATAATAAATGCTTTTACTACTCTTACACATTGCACCTTAAGAACGCCATAGTTGGGTTTATGTTTTTCATAATGTCTACATCTCTGACATTGGTATATTCTCTCAGATGGATGTAAA
This sequence comes from Periophthalmodon schlosseri, assembly GCA_000787095.1. NCBI lineage: Eukaryota > Metazoa > Chordata > Actinopteri > Gobiiformes > Gobiidae > Periophthalmodon > Periophthalmodon schlosseri. The sequence goes on from KN472977.1 coordinate 32,829, forward strand.
TGGCTTGTAAATCAAAGGACAGGACTCCATCAGTGCTGCTCCCTCACACTTTCATATCATACTGTGATTTAGAAGAAATTACAGTCATTACGAGGCCTTTAGCGTTACCGTAAATGTTGGGTAAATGGTGCACACTGATCTTCGCCGGGATTTGTTTATGCTGAAAGGATAAAAATGTCTGCCATTGCTGGGGACAGAATGGGCTCTTAATGGTGCAAAAATGGCCAACTAGTTTGATCTGGTCTTTCATCACGTCTTGGGACATATTTCTACATCTCTGTCACTATCATTTGCCCTCCCCTCTCGCACCCTCCCCCTCATTTCGCTCGCGGGACAGAGGAGTGGAGTCTATCTTCCTACAAAGCCCCTTGTCCACTTTGATTACTTACATTATCGTGAGCATGAAGAAGACTCTGGCTTTGCTTGTGAGTGCTCAGAATTATCCTGCACACTTAGTAGTATGCATTAAGGCCTGACACGAGTCCACAAGCAAAATGGACGCTAATAGGTGGAGTGCTGTATAGGTTCACAAGGGCTTCTGAGAATGAAAGTCGCCATTTTGGCCTATTTCTGCTTTGGGTCATTTGGTTACGTAACAGCATGGAGTATACTTGATGACTATGATAACTCTTAACAAAAGATACATTTCAACAGTAGAAATAGAAAAAATGTCAAATAACAGTTTTATGGATGTCATTGGATTTTAAATTATATAGAAGTCACATGATTATATCTCGATTTCTAAGGATCAGACTCGATACTCTATATCGTTTCTGATACTGTAATGATAATAAAATATCCTCTTTCTTTAGACAATAAAATATCATTTTTATCATTTAAATCATAGTACTTTCTTTTATATTCCCATGTGGCCTTATATCTGTGTAATCCCTCAGTCGTCCAGGTAAGCTCCATAGTGGTCCATGTGCGTATACTAGTCTATGTGGTCTTATACTAGTTCCTATAGTAGAGCAAAGATTTATAACAAAGAATAATAGTAGCCTATAATAATATTAATACACCATAGATCTTGCATTGCCTGCACCTCAGATCTCACTATGTTAAAACTAAAGACTATATATCAAGTCATTATTGGGTGGGCAGGATATTGACCCAAAGGGGTCGACTTGGCTAATGAAAGCTATAGACCTGGTGGATAGATTGGTGATTAATGAACAAGGCCAGTCTCTGCTTGTTTTCTATTATCAGTCTCCCAAACAAGAGCAAACACAAACAGCGTTAATTACTTGGCACTCATTGCAGCGTATACATGCGGTCACAATGGGAGCCTTGTGTGCGAGCCGCAGTGAGTAATGAGTAAAAAAAACTTTAAAAAAAAAAAAAAACAAAGAGAAGGAAAGTACAGTGTGGCAGAGACGGGCAGAGGACGAGCAGCGCTGTGGGAAAGTTTGGGGATGTAGGCCAGCACTCATAGGGGTAAAAAGGTAACTCATTGTTCTAAATACAGGCAATACTTTCACATGTTAAAACAGTGCATGACTCATATCTAATGCAGCTATTTTGAATACCAAATGAAAATAAAACTCCTCTTTGGGATTTCTACAACTTTGAGACATAACATGCTGTCTCAAACATATTAAGAATGACTGAGAATTATAGATATAGATATGGTATCCCCAGCACTGAATGAATAGAGTTTAAATGATGACAGTTTTACTTATTCTTAAACCACTGATTCCATGATAATCTCCAGACATATTTTATAGCTGGCATGACTCTCCTGTAAGTAATTGGCAACTTTGGACAATTTCTGACTTAAATTCTCGATATTATAAATAAATTGTCAGTCTTGCGCATATTGTGATGTACGCCAATGTCATTCTGTGCCCAGCTTGTATAGCCTGTGGTTTTGTTTTTCTTGGACTGTCTCAGAGCTCCAGTGATGCCCCACACAGCTCCCCCTCTCAACACCGACTTTAAAGGGTCCGTCTTGGGTTGAGTCCTGGTGCCTTTGGGCTATAGGCCACAGCCACTCCAAATGTGCACTCAGTCAGCCTTGCACCGGACATTTCAGGGTCAAACACAGCAGACTGAAAATCGCATATTAGGGGCAAGTATGCAATTTATAACATGTAAGTCTATGGCAAAGGCTTGACCAGAGCTAAACCCATTTGCTTCTTACTGGAATACATGGTGAGTAGACTTCCCGAGATTTGTTTCAGGAATGCAGTTTATTATTTGTAGTCTTGTGTAATCATCAACTTGAGCAAGAGGTAAGAGGCAAATGTTCGACATAATGAAAGTATCCAGGCTTAGTCATGTAAAACAAAACCAGACTTCCTCCAATTTAATGGAACAAGTCATATCTCAGCTATTTCTACCAATTCAAATACACCATTATAACACTATATAATGACAGTTGAGTTAGAACAGGAGCAACGCTTTGAAGGACAACAACCATTCACTCACTCATTTAGTCATGGAAAATGTAAGTATATGCATTTTTTAAAATGGGCTTTGCTCAATTTGAATTTAAACTGCAACAACGTTTGACGATCCATTAATCCGCCAAAAGGTTCCAAATATCCTTAAACTTCATTGCCTGGGAACTTTGCGTGGAAGAATGACGCTATGACATCCCGGTGACCCATAGCGCACTGTTAGTCAATAGCCTTCCCCCTAACAAAAGCAAGGCATACCATTAGTTAATTGTCCTGGCGTGGTTTGTGTGCTTTCAGGGATTTAGACCAACAACCTTTTCCTTTATTTCGCTCAACCACTAAACCTCAAAGCCAGCAGTAAATTTGTCAGCGGACTGGATGCAGAGGGAGAAGTCTTTTAACAATGCTGTCTGGTGTCTGTAGTGGTGTGTGGCCCTGTGGCGTTGCTCTCAAAACTCTGTCTGAGTCACAAACCTGTTGGACTCATTTCCTGCTCTCAGCTTTGTCATTTAGAGCCATGCACACACACACACATACACACGCACACACATTGTCATAACTCCATTGACAGAGCACTCTCTGTAGGCCACTGTCACTCCCAAAAGCCACCCCTTAGCTCCCAGTTACAGGAGACTATAGAGACTTCAGTGTGAGACTACTGACATACTAACTCACATGGATTATCATTGACTGATAAACACTGATAAAGACGCCTACGCACAGTGCTGGTCACAACTGATGTCATTGTGGGAAAATGCTCTATCCATGGTTGTTGTTATCCTTTACTATCATACCAAAGTATATTTTTAGATATTAACATACTTAGGCTGAAGTACTAGGCTGAAGTATTAAGCGTTTAGGCTACTTAAAACACTACAACTACTAGCTACTAGCTATTTGCTACTAGCTCCATGTGTCAAAGGCCTGTCCCATGTTTGCAAAAAGTTGGGAGTAGACCTGTCACGATAAGTACTATATCGACTTATTTTTCAATACATAAACAGATGGAACAATCATTTTTGGGGGTCAATATTTATCGTTGGGACTTTTTCTTTGCACTAGTGGAAAATATTTGGTTAATTTTCTGTTCCACGGTGAAATTTGAGCTGTAGAAGGTCAAATTATGAGCATTTATTTATTGCAGTTTATATTTTTTAACAATTTTATACATTTAGAATACTTCTTGGGGGATAATTTTGTTTTATGGTTTGGTTTCAATATTATTGTTTAATACTTCTTGGGGATAAATTTGTTTTATGGTTTGGTTTCAATATTATTGTTTAATGTCTATATTTACTTCAGCAATACATCACACGTCAAAATTTGTTATCGTGACAGGCCTAGTTGGGAGCTAACTTTTTTCTAGAAATTAAAAAGGATTATAGCAGGACTTTTTGTACCAGCCTTAAATATATCAGACCCAGCTCATCAACACAATATTTGGGTAGCCAACAATAATTAAAGGCTGTGATGGAAATGCAACACAAAAGTACAAAGGTTTGTACAGGGTCTGATAATGCATTTATTATTCTAATAATGACACATTTGCCACATTTTTACATAGTCCCACTTTCAATACAAAACTGGTTTCCTTGTTTTGTTCTAATCAAAGCACTCGGTCTCCATGGCACTTTGCGGAACATTAATGAAATCAGTCTAAATGAACATAATTTGCTCTAAAAGCCTTATTTTGAAAAGGGCCCATCCGAAACATCTTTAATTTTCCCTGTCATTAAACTCAAAGTCGGCTCCACAACAGAAACGTTTCTTCATTCGCGTCTTTGAAAAACTCCCTTCTCTCCCACACACACACACAGACGCACACTACCACAACATGCACTATTTCCCTGTTGTAAAGTGTAATAACAGCTGTCCTCGGGCCAGTTACAGCTATCGTAAAGAGACGACAACTCCCCAAACTCATTTAGCCCGCACACTCACACACAAGCACGCACTCACAAGCCGCCACGCCACGAAACCCAGTGCCTTGTTGGGAGGGGGGCCTGTCGCACCCCTCCTGCTCCCCTCTCTCCCTCTCTGTGCACTCGCCTGCCTGTCTATCCTCCTGTCTCACATCCAGCAGCAAGTCCCAAGTCATGTTTGACCACATTTTACAAGGTGACAACTTGCGCACATACTTCCATGCACACTACGGTATGCACAGACTGTAAGCGGTGGTGAAAGGGAGAAAGTACTCACATCCCTAGAGGTTTTGATGATTTGTAACGTGGACAAGCCTTTTTTTATTTTATTGGAAAACTTCAATACCGGCTTCTGAAATGCGAAATCGGCTATTGATAGAAATTGTTCTGCCAACTAGGCCTATCATGATAACACATTTTGAAGTGCGATATATTGCTAAAGTAAATACAGACGATAAATGATAATATTGAAACTCATTTATGCCTCTGACACAGTAACCCAAGAGCAGATTTAAACCACAAAAACTATTCTAAATGTATAATATTGTTGAAAAATCATGAGCTGCCATAAATAAATAGCAGAATGAAACACTTTAGTACTTAGTTTGCATCTGTAATGAATCATAGTTATTAATTCAACTTTTTATGTCTTAAATCTTTTCATATAGCAAAAAATGAATCTAAGTATTAATTCAACTTTTTATGTCTTAAATCTTTTCATATAGCAAAAAAATAACCAAAAATTTCCCAGGAATGCAAAGAAAAAGTACGCACGATAAATATTGACCCCAAAAAATATTGTTCCACCTATCATTTGTTGATCGATATCATGAAGTCGATATAGTACTTATCGTGACAGGCCTACTGTCAAATTCATTGTTTAAAGTTTTTCTAGCCTACATTCATTTCAGCATAAAAACACTAAAAACGTAATAACTTTACTTCATCTTGTTATAAATTAAACTTTGGACCTTTGATTGTGAAAATACATTTTATTTGGGTGTGGAGGTCAATAGTAAGGTTAGAAGATGTGATACTTTAATGGCTAGAAAAATAATATTGAGCCAATGTTTACCTCGGCTGTCTTGCTTAAAGTCATGGATGTTTATGCCTGTTCTGTCTATTTCTCTTAAGGTCTTCAGAATCCTATAACAACTGCCATTATACCTGCAATTACTATATTTTAGCCCTGGCATCCATGTTTATCCAGTGTCTAAACTCTACAACGCTACATTAAACACTACATTTCTAAATAATTCACCTTCCCGGCGAGTCAAGGTAAATATCTTTTCTTGTTGTTTATATCTCCACTCAATCTTCGACATAGTCACGCTCTTTATTTATGCCTGTTATCACTGCCGACACTCTGCTTACCCCCTCAGCGTGCCCCCTTCCCCACAGACTAATAGCAATGTGTAATGTATGTTTAGCTTTGCACTACTCGCTGTCTTGTCAGTGTTATTCCCACCGGGATGTGATTTTTCTTTGTTTTTGCGTCTCCATGGCTTCCACTCGCTGCTCTTTTTTTTTTTTTACTTCCTTGCCAAAAGTAAATCTCCTCCAGGACACTAAATGCTATCGTTAGGCATCTTTTTGTAGTGCAGACAGAACTGTGTCACAGATAAAAGAGCTTCTTTGACATAATTTTTTATTGGATTTTGAAAGTCCCAGTTACATTTTCCTATTGTTATTTTAGAACTCTTCGCTAGTCTTTGATGTTTGGATGTATTTTTATGCCAAGCTGCGCGTCTCTTTCTATCAGTCCCTCTGGTATAACTGCTGTTTCAGGTTGTTCTTTGTGCGTTGCCGGGGAGAGTGGCATTTTGTCCGACAACAGAAGTGCTTTAGCGGCACAAAAACAGGACCAGGCTAAATCCCGAGCCCGCCAGTCCATGGACAGGCTTCGAAGCAGGTCGCTCGGACAATTGGAGGAGTCATCGGGCAGAGCTGTGTGTCACAGGCCTGTGTGCTGAGACGCTAAGCTACTGTGGCCGCGCGTTTAACCTGCTTAGAGTAGCGTCAGGCAGGGATTTTGGCTAGCTTTCAATGCCTTCACATGCATCGCTTATTGGGGCTCTGCTGTTAGCTTGATCATGTCCTCCAAAGGATTCCTGTCTTTTTGTTGCAAAGGGTTGTGAGCGGCAGCAGAGGAACACAGCTAATATGGAGCTGATGCAGTTCACCAGAAATGAAACTGCAATTAGTAAAGTGCCAATCAATTAAGAAATCAAATGATCTGAGTTTACTCAACTAAAGCAAGCTATGTGCAAGAAGGCACTTTATATCCAGATATGACAACAAAAATGGTAAAAAAATATTTACATTTTCAATTAAAATGTCTACAAATCACTCCCCAATCTGATGTGGCATATAGTTTCATCTGGTTTTATTCACTGTTCCAACTTACAAATTCATTTTTCATTAGGCAAATTATCGCTAGTTACAATCTTCTGGCCAGTAATGTGCAGGCCTGTAACTGATAACCACTCTCTCTCAGATCCAACAATTCAAATGTCTTTTTCTGCTTGATAATGTACTGCTAACTGCCCCTGAGCAGTTTGGCTTCAGATTTGCTGCTCCAGGCTGGGATTTTTTCTCAGCGCTCACTCAGGTTTCCTCCTCTTCTCACTTTACCAACTCATCTATTGTT
>KN472977.1:39858-56517 GCA_000787095.1 Periophthalmodon schlosseri
CCCTCTTTCCATTTGGCCTTACCTTCCTTGTGTGAGTTTATTTGAGTGTGTGTGCATATCACTGTGGGGGAGTGTGTGTGTTTGTTCTGCTCCTTATCACAGCCACACCAGACCTGCTTTGGCGTCTAAAACCTCTGCTGTGGCCCCATTGGCTCAGACACAAACGGCCTCCTGCCCAGCTGCCTGATTGGTCCGTTCAAATCCTGCGCAATGGCAAAAAGGCATTATTCGAAACGTTACTCTCCCCTGGTAATTTATCCGTTTGGCTATCGGGCGAGGTGATAAATGACTGTAGAGTAAAGAAGAAGCGAAAACTAAAATGGCTGCACTATGCTTCTTCTTGTTACATACAGGTGCAAGGGCTCGCTGTGCTCCACCCAAATAGCCCTCCACCACACGCTAGCAATCATTCTGACCTCATTCTGTCCACCATTGATCCATTTACAGACCACAGCGCTTTTGTTTAACTCAATGGGACGTGTCCATCCAGGCCCCATTCTGGATTTAGGAACAGCCAGAGGTGTTTAAAATCGGGGGCTAGGTTTGAACGAAGACTCTGCTTAAGTTTAATGTTTTTGAGGGGATGTCATCCAAGTATGTATTAATCAGTGTAGCACAAAACGCAAATGGAGCAATTGATCAATCAGAGCCAAATTAGAAAGAAACTGTAAACAAGATAAAAACTTTAATTCACAATCCATGTTTTGTTCACACCACTGCACTGTTTTGTAGAGCACATATTAGTGTCTGTATAACAGCTCCTGGTACAATATAGCATTACAAGCAAGCTTAATTACCTATAGCAGGTTAGCGTCTGATTCTTTGTGCTTGGGCCAGATGTTGCTGCCAAATCCCTTGTGCTTCAACGCCTCAAGGTAGAGCAAGCCATACACAGTGAAAACATCTGGCTTCTAACGCAACATCTATGGAAGAGTGTTAGCATCAGCAAATGTACTCCGCCTCAAGTCATATAATCTGATAACAACACTGCAATATGCTCAACTTCTAGGCTTTGTTAATTAATGGTTTACTAAAGTTTACCAGTATTACTTAGCATTTTTGGCAACACGTCGCAAAAAAAAATATAAAGCAAGACAAGTTGATTGCCATACTGTGGAATATTTCAGGCAAAGCAACAGCAGGCTGCGTACCATCTACTTGAACAGTTACACAGTGCGTCTTGTTTTTCTTGAGCTTTTATCCATGTTTGTCCACACTCCGCAGTAGTATTCAACCACTAGAATTTCATTTTGCTTACTGTGATAAATTACACATAAGCACTCGATGTTTGGATACATGTCTGTGGAATCATGCCATAAATTATGAACCTCTCCCCGGATTTTTCCCACTTTGAGTCACTGTATTGGTAAAGTTTACATCGTCTCCAGTGAGTCAGCCAGTCAGCATTTTGGAGGTCAAGTGCGTTGTGATGGGTGGAGCGTATAGCAGCAGCCTGTTGAGACTTGTAGGTTGGGGATTTTAGTTAAAAGAAGAACCAGCTGTGCTCTCGGGGCTAAGACGTTCTGAGTGCCGTCTAAGGGCATAATTACTCCCCCCTGACTCATTCAAGATGACATACACTGACAGGAGATATCAGATCCCGGATTTGGTTTAGGATTTTTATGTTTTGGGAGAAGCCCTCTTCCAGTGTAATCCTAAACAGTCGTCTTTGTCAACAACTGTAAACTGAATCCATGAAAATGTAAATGTATTGTTTTGCACTTACCTGACTTTTGACATTTGAAAAAAATATGTATGTTTGGATGGAAATTTGAAACTTCAAGGTAAACCCTCTGGGCTACTTTAGCTGAAGTTTCTTTCTCCTCTCAGATGGGTGTGTTTTGAGTTGGATTCTTTAAAGTCTGTTGTAGCTTATATAGAAAGGGATGGTCACACTATTGAAAACATTGTTATAGTGGAATTATAGAGTAAAAACAAATAGAGCTCAAACTTTTAGTCAGTAGGAACAAAGCCTTCTGTATTATATGTCTTTGTTATTTTTGTAAAACTGTTCAAATAAAAACATACCTTAACTGTGCTGCTGTTGCATGCTAGTGTGAAATTATCAATGAGATTAATAATAGTAGCAACGTGTAGCCTGGAGCCTGGGTGTGTGGAAAAGTAATTGTGTCATCAAACAAAGAAAGAGGGGGTTGTTTGAATTTCCTTAAAAGACTTGTAATTTGACTCCCTCAGGGGCCGGTGCTGAGCTCATTCAAAAACATGCACAGCAAAGGACATTGCTGGGGGAGGGGCCAGGTAACAGCGAGGTGAGAGGTTGCCTAAACTTTCTATCCAACAACAAAGAAATCATGCAATTCGTCCCCATCTGATATCACAATTGGAATAACTCACCCCTCCCTCTCCTGTTCACTTGCCTTATCTACCACTACCCCGTCCCCAGCTCTGTGAAGTTGCTTTAAATGTCAGCATTTGAATAGTAATAGAGATAAACGATGCACAGATAGACACAGGGAGTGAGGTGGAGAGGAAAAACACTGCCACCAGGTGAATGTCATGAAGATAGTGGGTAGAGAGATTGGAACCTCTGCTAATGTCGCTAACGGCTAACCACCCAGAAAATACTGAGGAAACAAAGCAGAAATTCACGCGTAATCGTTTTGAATGACATAGTTTACTGTTAGGTTGAAATATTTTTAGATAGTTTAGATTACAGAAAAATACTAGCCTGTATTGTCACGACAAGACCAATTCCAATACCAACGATGATAATAAAAACACTCTTCATTTACACAATAGAATGTTATTTTCAACATTAAATAATAGTACTTTCTTTTATATTCCCATGTGGTCTTATATCTGCGTAATCCCTCAGTCGTTCAGGTATGTCCCATAGCGGTCCATGGGCGTATACTAGTCTATGTGTCTTATACTTACAGCTCAAGATCATTCTAAAGATATTCAGGAAAGGTTCATTACTGTCCTGTGAATGTGACATTTTTAGTATTGATACCTGCTTAAATGAGTATTTAGTTTCAATACGAGTTTTAGTATCGATTCGTATCTGATTTTCGATACTTGTGACAACACTAATTTAGACTATAGAAAAATACTTGCATACCTCAAGCTCAGTTTAATTTAAAACATTCAAATTTTCTAATAAGATCCTTTCAAAATTGATCTCATTTCTGAAATTTCTCAATTCTTCATCTAGTAAAAAGCCAAGAAATTGTGGAAACTTGTTGGAAAAGGGACAATAGATGAAAGTTTGTCAATGCCATTTTATCCAAGAGTGACGTGCGTTCCTTGACTTGCAATAGAAAAATATATTTCTGATGCAAGGCTGCTGAAAATAGTGAGATTTTTCCTTTTTTGATTGAGCCTTTGTAATGACAGCGCTGCCATGCGGAAACCTGTAGCTAATTCAGAAGCATCAAAAGAGCCCTCCTGACTGACTGCTATACCTTCCAGCCCCATCACATGTGACACTGACACTGCGATGCTAGGTCCTTAGAAAATACTTTACACCTGATTGGCAATGACGAGTGTTTCTTGTGTTTGTCATCAGCCAAATAGTTACCATAGTTAGCATTTATAGTTTTGGACAAGGCAACTGTGTCTGTGAATACATAGCTTTGAATTTATTTTTCACTTTACAAATGGTGTAGGTTCAAAGTTGATATAGTCCCACTGTCTAGTCCAACTTCATTTTTTGTTCGGCTTGACTATGGTGAAAACGTGCATTTAAATAGCAGGACAAAACTTAACCAGACGTAGTCTAACTGATTTATGGATCCAGGGCTGCTCATCTTTATACTAGTGAGAAAGGTTATTGGTTATTTTTAGGTACTAGGGTGTGATTTGAGCTGTCAAGTTTTGAATTATGAACTTCTATGACTCATTATAGATACAAACTAACTAGTTTAGGGTTGCATTCTGTTATTTCTTTATTGCAGTTCATATTTTGTACATCTAGAATACTTTTTTGGGGATAAGTCTGCTATAGTTTATGGTTTAATTTCTATATTATCGTTTATCGTCTATATTTACTTTAATGATATATCACACTTCAAAATTTGTTATTGTGACAGGCCTAACAACAATAGACATCTCTCTTAGTAATTATCCATATTAGTCAACATCATAGTCAACATATTATATAACTCAGCCAATCAGAAAGTGCCCGATGTCAATTTAAAACACTCAGATTTTGATGTTTATCTTGAGCTCAACGAGAGATTTTGAACATTTCTGCCAATCACTCTTTACAGTTTTTGTGAAATAATGTTAAAAAGGGAAATCCCCATTCACCATTTGTCCTTTTCGAAATGGACGCTATACGGTTTTGAGGTCACCACCAGTTTCAAAAGACAATCCCCAGTTTGAAAAGTGCTTGAGCTTTGAATTTGAGTTGAAAAGCCGTATTAACCCCATATAGAGAGGCGCTCAGCAAGGGGGCAAAGAAGGGAAAAAAAATCCAACCCATTTCAGTTTTCACCATCACTGTCAATGTAAAACCCTGAATCAGCCGAACGCACAATACACGGGATTCAATTACAACTCTGCGAGATGAAGGGCGGAATTTCCTCAGCCTTCTGCACTTCCAATTAAACCAGTGTAGAAGTCATCTGTGTGTGTGTGTGTTTGGAAACGCGTACCACTTTGGAGAGGGAGGAGGAGGCGTAGGGCTCTTTGAAAGTAGGGACCACCGAAGCGCGACGACTACTAGGAGAGTGTGCGCGCTTCTCATGTCACCTTGTATCATTTCAGGCTAATTTCACCTATTTTTCATACAGAGACAAAAGAGACGAGAGAGAGGGCCAGGACACAAGGTAGAGACATCATTGAGAGGAAATGATAAGGTATAGGTTTATTAGTGTCCTTCAGGGTCAGGCTTAGACAAATAACCACTCTGACATCCTGAGAATTATAGACTGGAGGTTAAGCATATAGCAACGGACTACAAAGTCAACATGGAAGGGTCAATAAACTGAAACTACCCAGAGTACTCCAATATCGCATTAGGCATATCTCGCAATTTTGAAAAAATATACAATGGATCATTTTGTTCAGGGGTCAAGTTAAATGGCTGAGAATTGTCTATATCAAGTCAAATCATTTTGTCTTAAATCATTTATCAAAATCTAGCCATGTTGGTCTTCGATCAGGGTGAAAAATAAAAGATTGTACACTTCAAAAAATACTTCTCAAGTTTATTGCTCAAATCATATACTGAATCATTTTTAAAAATGCATGTAAAGTGGATTTTGGATTTGAATTGTCACTAAACTTTTCATCCTTTCTAAATGCCTTCTTTCTCCTCTTGCAGGCACAAGAACAGATTGCGATCACAATTACACCACCATAATTAACAATGAACAGGGCATATATGCATACTAATATCTGCAGTATCATAATTAATCAACAGGTTTAGTGTGATCTGGGTAGAATTAATTAGCGATTTTCTGAACATTTTTTTTTCACTCCTTTGTTCAACTTCCTCATTCATTTGGTCTTATCTTGCACCCCGTGATAGCATCTGCAGCTTCAGACCGAAACGGAGAAGCGAGATAAAGACTCCACAATGCAGAGACTGAGAAGAAGCAGAGCAGTGTGGAGAATTCTGCTCAAGACCCGGCTTAGTCCTGGTTTATGGTTATTTTATATGTCTTTTAAGGGCACAAGAATTTCCTTCAGGATTACTAAAGTGATCTCTTATCTCATCCTTTCCTATTCATTGGTTTAGCTGTACTATTTACTATATCTGGTTTAGTCCAAATCTACCACTGGTATAGAACTGGTTTAGCCTTGATATTGTGGTTAGACTTAGTTTAACCCAAACTTTGGCTTTTTTTATCCAGTTTTGCCCAGGTTTAGCACTGGTTTAGTTCTGTTCGCCACCTGTTTAGTACTGGTCTTTTTCTATCCTCTCCTCTTAGCTGGGCAACACCGTTTAGAGCTGGTTTATCTCTGATACTGTCTAGTTTTGACCCTGGTTTAAAATTAGTCCTGGTTAAGTACTGGTTTGATTCCTGGTTTAGACTTAGTTTAATCAGATTTCAGCAGACACTTGGTTTTGTCCAATCTTCGTTTATAATCAACCCAGTGTTAGACTTTGGTTTACTCATTTGTGCTTCAGCAAGAAGAAAAACACAAAATTTCACATTGATTGCACTTTGCCAACTCCATAGACTCCTCCTTAGCATAGCCTCCTGCTTTCTGCACATACTTGTATATTTGCCCACACTGAGTCCTCATGTGTGACTCCTTCTCAAGGTGGAGGTCAGTGCAAATCGCTGCTAAATGATGGTGAGTGATGCTGGCAGATGTTGTGTCAGATGCCACTCACCGATATTTTACAAAAGTCGGCGTCTGTCCCGTGTCACCATCTCCTGTACGTTTGTGTGTGTGTGTGTGTGTGTGTGCGCGCAAACGCCTCCTCTCTGCCCTTGAGCCTTTATCAAGTCCTTCTAATTATTTTATTATGCAAATGAGGCGCCATTATTTCATTAGCGAGGCAGCCAATCACACAAGCTGATTAGGAAGTGATTAGCATGCAGTCGGGGCACTTTTCTGTGTCCTTGTGAACGGGGGGGAGCGGGGGGCACGGATGACCCATCTGGACACACACACTGCCTCATGGTGAATTTAAGTGTTTTACAGTCTAGTACAGTGGTTTGCAATGTGTGGTGTGCGTACAACTGGTGGTGTTTTTGTAGTTTCTGGTTCAAGGTAGGTGTAGGCCTGTTTTGGTTTGGGTGGGTTAATGTCTTAGTCTAGATCTAGTTAGTCCTGTTTAAGTTCTGAGTTAGACCTGCTTTGATCTTGTTGTAGCACCAAATGAGACCTCTGTTTTATGTTCCGTAAAAGAAGCTGGTTTTGTTTTGCTTTATTTATTTTTTATTTATTTAATTAAATTAATGTATTTATTTTACCAAAATGGAAGTCCAGATTTGATCCATTAAATTTATCCATTCAAAGTGGTGTGAATAGTTCTAAAACCTGTCTCCCGCAAGTTACCGGTTTGTACCTTTAAATTGTAAATACTGCATTCATTTGGTTGGTGGATCCGTTGACCTTGTTTTTTGTTAAAATTCTACGTTTGGCTTTTTATACAGTATAAATCTCTTTCAACACATGGTTGAGCCAATTAAAAGAGAGAAAGAAAAAACCTTGTGCTCAGGCTGACAAATTAGTACTTTTGATATGAAGGTCACATCTGAATCCAACTGGTCGCTTGAAAGATTGACAGGTTTTGTAACTTCAGCTTTTAGTTTTAGTGTATTTATCCTGGGCGTCTGGTAAGGACAGACTTGTTGAAACTGCTTTTTAACACTTCTGATGATTGAACAGTGTTAATTTGAATGTCTAATGTCTAATCTTAAAGAGGGGGTATTTTACTTCTATGGGGAAAACAACATATTAACTCGTGTGGTGGCATGGGTGGTGTAGGCTTGTGGGTGGAGCATTGCACAGAATTGAACAGCTAACCGTAAGGAGGGGTTGAATAGGGCCTGGGAGAGATCGCTAAATTACTGAATCATGCATGGATGACATCTAAAACCACTTCAGGCATGTTTTTGATGAGGAAATGTTATAACATGGTAGAAAGCTAAAAAAAAATCTATTTTGCTTAATACCCCCTCTTTAAATTCTTCTTTTTCCACTGGTATGTGCCTTGAATGAAGAAAAGTTATATAGTGTTGCAAGAGGTTTTGCAGTAATCTCTCCATTTATCCCGGCTTAGAAGTGGGTTAAAAACTAGCAATACATTTCTTCTTTTCCCAGTCTGAATATTGGTACTAGCAGTCTTACTTGTTCAGTATATTGTAATTGAAGTTATAGATAATGCATTCAACACAAAAGACACATAGTTTTACATGACAAAACAGGACGCCTGAACTCCCGACATGACTAAAGATAAAACACGATTTTGTTTAGTTAAAAAGATCAGTCTTTATTGCCATAGATTTCCAAAACAAGACTCCTTCATAAAGATCAGAATACTTCACTTCCAAGCCAAAAGATAAAACATTTGAGACATGACAACTACCTTGATTTATAATGTTTTCAATATCTACAATGAGATTTAGAGATTATTGTCATGGACCTGTTTTGCACAAACTTTGGCAAGCAGCGGCATTGGCTTGTCACCTCTTTTTCCCCTTCATACAAGAGGCAAAATGATAGTTCAAGGACTGCTCCGCTCGCATCTATTGGCAACCAGGTTAGCCGCTAGCCACGCATCGGTCCAAATTGGCAGGACATGGAGGAAAGGGAGAAGTGCTAACTGTGAATGTGGGCGGGCTGTGGAGATCTGTTTCAATCGGTGTCTATGTGGAGATGGTTTCACACATATTTGATATCCACTGTACCCCTGCTTCTGCTCCGACGCTGCGTTTTTGTTTAGTTTGTTAGAAGGGAAAAAAATTGTCTACCAGAGTGGTTCTCAAATTGTGGCGCACTCTGGAGAGACGCAAAGGTTAGAACTGTTGTTATTGTTAATTTTATTTTATCTTATCTTATTATCTAGTTTCGCCAAGTCCGTTTTTGGTTTAGTTCAGATGCTGTTCAGATTTTGACAAATTCAGTCCTGTCTTGGATAGATTATTTTATGTCCAAAGATTAGTTCTTGTCCTAAATAATTCTGGTTAGTTCCTAGGTTCATGTCTTGTCCAGTTTCCAGTTTTGGTTTAGCCTTGGTTTAGTCCTGCTTTAGTCCTAGATTTGTCTAAGTTAAGATTCATTTTTCATGATTGCTTTTGGCCTGTAAATTAGTTCCTACTTAGTAATGCTCAATGTTTAATATATGAAAACAAAATATTTCTCAAGGACTTTATTTTTTGTCTTAATTTGGTTCCGAACTGGTGAAAAAGCCAGAGCACATTTTTGTTTAAATCCACTGCCTTTTAAAAAGCTTGGAGCCTTTTCTGTTCTGAAGTTTTTAAAAGTATTTACAGCATGTTTTGGGCTCTTTGTGGCTGTAGTGACAAGGCCAAACAAGTTTTTAAATGATGCAAGGTTACTGATATAAAGTCAAAAAATTGAGCCGACTGGGTGATCTACTTTTGAACTAGATCATATAAGCTTTTATTATTAATAATAATAATTTCAATTTAAAGTATTTAAAGGTCCTATATTATGCAAAACTGACTCTTGTGAGCTTTAAGTGATGTCAGAATGTTGTTACCTCATCAAAAACATAGCTGGAGTTGTGTTTTGTTTCATTCACACGTTTGAGTAACGCTGCATTACTCGCCTGTCTACATCACCGAAGTTCAAAATGCTCTGGTCAACCTTGTGATGTCATGAAGTGATAGTTTTCAAGTTAACAGCTACCTTTTACCTTTAGCTCAGTAGAGATTGGCAGTTCCAGGGCTGAAATTATCCAAGTGATTCTACTGAAGGTGTATGTAGTTTAAAAACACAGTGGAGCACTTCCTGTTTTACCACATGACATCACATGGAACAGAGTGTTTCAGAGAAGAACTCAGCATGCAAGGTTTGTTTGTTAAACATGTGTGAATGAAACAAAACACAACTCTGGCTATGTTTTTTTTTTTTTTTTTTTTGGGAAAAATGAAAAATTCTAAAAATATCTGTAAAAAAAATTTTTTTTTTTAGGAAACAACATTATAATATACATCAGAAAATAGCGTAGTATGGGCCCTTTAAACGAAAGCAATCATGGGACACAAGAAAGTGGTAGGTAGCTAACTAAAAAGCATTTCGAAGCTAACTAACTCCGACTCCAAAATGTCCTCTCCTAGTCATAACAATAATGAGCTGCTAATAAACCACTTTGTTAAGGTCAGAAAAACAGTTCCAATGCGAAATGGTGCCTTCAGCAACAGCACAACCAAAATGATCCCATTGACTTAGCGTCTGGTATGACAATGGCCTTACTGTACACTGTAATCATAGCTGTAGGGTTCCTGGGAGATAAAATGTAGATAAAGTCTCTAAATGCCTGCTCTTGCACGCTTTGATGTTAAAATGTACTCAGATAGACCTACCTGACATTTTTGGAGACACGTATCCATGTCTGTTTCTTTTACTTACAATACAATTTCTAGAAGCGCTTTGTACAAATGGC
The DNA here is from genome assembly GCA_000787095.1 of Periophthalmodon schlosseri. NCBI lineage: Eukaryota > Metazoa > Chordata > Actinopteri > Gobiiformes > Gobiidae > Periophthalmodon > Periophthalmodon schlosseri. Next base: position 49,916 of record KN472977.1, read on the forward strand.
TTGATTAGATTGTCTCTAATGGAACAAGCTGGGGCAGACAAACGAGACTTGTCATGCCCGCAACGTAAATTTTTTCACTTATGACCGGAGGTAAGTTGCTGTGACAAAGACTTAATTGAGTTGAATGGGAGCGGACTATGGGGAGAGGCTGCTTTTGGGGGCATGCGTATAGCGTCACTTGCCGAGTTTGATGTTAACTTGTTTGGCTGGCGGGCGGCGGTTGTCATAGCATCGTTAGGGCAGATAGGCAGGAGAGTGGGGGGCAGACTGTCGCTTCTCTCTTTGTCAAAACCACACTCGAGGCTGGAGGACACAGGTAGGGGAAGTGCAGCGATAACAGAAGATTTGTGGAGTTGTCATCATGGGGTTTGATAGGAGTTTGTGATGAATTTCAATGTGATGTGATTCAAGATGTGCAACCGCAGGTGTCGTGTGTTTAAAGACATGGAACAAAAACAGTTAGAGACAGTGGTGCTTTTCCCAAGCAGAGATGTCAATATGTCAAATTTTAGTGATATAGTGTAGGCCTGTCACGATAACACATTTTGAAGTTCAATATATTGCTGAAGTAAATATAGACGATAAAAAACTAATTTATGCCACTGAAACAGTAACCCAAGAGGAGATTTAAACCACAAAAACTATTCTAACTGTACAATATTGTTAAAAAATAATGATCTGCCATAAATAAACGAAGACCAGAACGAAACGCTGTAGTACTTAGTTTGCATCTGTAATGAGTCATAGAAGTTATTAATTCAATCTTTTACGGCTTAAATTTGATCATATTGCCAAAAAATAACCAAAAATGTCCCAGTAGTGCAAAGAAAAAGTGCCCATGATAAATATTAACCCCCCAAAAAATATTGTTGCTTTCATGTATTGAACGATAAGTTGATATAGTCATTATGATGATAGGCCTAATATACTGTTTATTTTTCAATTTTGCCATCACAGTTATGAACAAGAAGAGTTTTGTATTTTCACTTGAACCTAGAGCGTGCAGTTATTAGAATTTTAATCGAGAATCACGCTTTGGAGGAAGAAATTTTTGGTGCCAAATGGCAATGATTAAAAATTTTTAATGTTTATATTCAAGGAATTGATGAAAGCTAAGATTAAATAGTTTGGTTGTATTAAAGAGTATTTTGCTAGCATGGACTTTTCTTGGTGTATTATTAAACTGCTTGCCATTTGTTTAGCTGTATTATATTTTACAGAAATATCAAAATCATTCTACTTTTATTGTCTATCTTAGTTTATGTCTAAGCTTTTAACATCTAAAGACCAGTTCATAATCACATTTACTTTTAGTTTATAATTGACTTCTGCACTTTCAGATTGCAACAACAAAAGACGAACAGAGGGCACCCATTAGCTCACAGAGACATGAATCAGATGGTGTGGTGGCTTTTCTTAGCTTTATCTCTACTGGCCATTTTATTAACGCACCGGCGGCTCTATGAATCAGATAGCTACCAGTAAACAGCGTGCCACTGCCGCTATCCCGCTATCAGCAAACCAGCTACATATCACCGCCACTTGATTGGTTCAAACGACCAGAAGGGACAAGCGGCGTCTTTCTCAATTAAGACCATGTCCCTGCTTAGGTGCGTCTGGGCGCCATCGCATCCGCATGTCCTTCTCGGGGCAGTCTAAACGGGCTCAGATGGGCAGCCAGAGGGGGGTACTTGAGTCAGAGGTGGTCCCAACTAGCCTTGAGTGATGTTGGATTCCCGGTGGTTTCGCTAATGAGCTAAGACATCCCATGCAAAAGAGAAATAAGTAAGCGGGGAGCAATCAACATGGATAAATATAGAGATGAAATGGGCTTGGTTGGTCTCAAACTGTGGGGCGTGCAACACTGGTGGCGGCTTCTTCTGGTGCTGTCTTGGTTGGTTAATTTTTGTTGAATTTCAGTTGTGTCTTGGTTTGGACTAGATACTAATCGATACTGAAACTAGTATCAAAACTAAATACTCATTTGGCCAGGTATTGGTACTAAAAAAGTCACATTCACAGGACAGAAATTAAACTTTCCTGATAGCTTTAGAATAATCTTGAGCTATATCAGAATTAGTATAAGACCATATGGACTAAGAGACCACTATGGAACTTACTTGCATTGACTGAGGGATTACACAGATATAAGGCCACATGGTAATATAAAAGAAAGTACTGTTATTTAATGTTGAAAATCACATTCTGTTGTCTAAAGAAAAGGAGTTTTTTATTATTATCGCGGTATTGGTATTAACTATCAAGTCTACTCCTTAGTATCAAAATAGAGTTTGAAATTTTAGTATCGTGATGACACTAGTTTGGAGGAGGTTTTGTCTTTTTCATTGATTTTCTCAAAGCCAAATATTTTTGTAAGGTGGTACAAAAGTGTAATAGTATGTCCTTAGATTATGTGGTTATAAAAGGTTAATGTCATTTTGTGCCGTTGTTTGTTTTGCAGGAAGTTGTACGTTCGATGAAGGCTTCTCTCAGTGCGATTACCAACAGGATCCATATGATGACTTTGACTGGACCCACATCAACACACAGGAAGTGCCATATGTGTCCCCTGACCTGCCTCAAGGTGAGACTCTACTGTTCACTTATTATACATTTTTAGATGATACTTCCTTAATTACATCACATGTTAGCATCATTACTAAATCAACTTAAATGTGTACCATCTAATTTTTGGTGGAGGGTAGACGATAAACAATAATATTAAAACCAATATTAAAACCAAACCATAAACTATTCTAAGTACAATATAAAAAAAAAGAGCTGCAAAAACTAAATAGCAGAATGCAACACTTTAATACTTAGTTTGCATCTGTAATGAGTCATAGAAGTTATTTATTAAACCTTCTACTGCTCAAATCATACTGCAAAAAAAACCAACTAAAAATCTCCCACTACTGCAAAGAAAAAGTGCCCACAATAAATATTGATCCCCAAAAAATATTGTTCCATCTATCATGTATTGAACGATAAGTTGATGTAGTACTTATCGTGACAGGCTTAGTGGGGGGTCTCTACGTGCTTGTCTCCATGATTATGTTATTGCTTTGTCTTGAATGTTCCATAGTGTGGCATTAAACTTCATACAGACAAACAGGTGGCACCGCAAGGTCAAGTTACAGATCAGAGCTAAGGAGAGGTGAGCCTGTTCACAGTATGTTCTTCAAGGTATTTCTGAGCAATAAAAATGTGGAATTGAACAAATGCAAGTTAGATATATGAATATATATATGATATATATCCAGAATAAGAAATCAAAATACATGGAGACAAGCAGGTAACAGACCTTCCCTCAGAAAAGTTGCATAGTGAACCTTTAAGTTCATTGCTTTCTGGGGCAGTATACATTTTATCTGGTACATGTCCTATTTTTAATGTAATAACCCTTGCTAGAAACTGTTAGAATATAGATGGACATAGCTAACCTGCTAGCTGCCGCGTTCCAAATAGGAAATGAGCACAGGCGCCCTTCTAGGTCCATCAACTGTGGCTTCAATTCACTTTCTATTGAAAAGCTGTCGCCCCTCTCTCCGTAACTGCTGCTGTCATTTTGGTCTTAAAATTTTCGTATTAACCCGCTCTATGATCCTGGTATTTTTATTTCACTATTGTGATAAAGATATAAATCAGTCAGCCTATAAGTCAAGATATGAACATTAATAACAGACAAATCAGGCGCCTTCTTTCCCCGAAGTCGGGCCTGATAGCGTTAGCAACAGATTTGATTGACAGAGTTGCTAAGCGCTCCCTGCTAAACCAGCGGTGTGGGCAGGAAGGAACATTACCTTCAACAGCCTCACTCCGGATTGGTTCTTTGGTTGCCATGATTTTTCTGTTCGGAATTCCAAATATGGAACTTGGCTCCAAATTAGCCCCTATGCTAGCTAACTACTAGCCTTGATGAGCTTCATTTGACTGGAGCTGAACACTATGGGTGACGGCACACTCACTTAGTCCACTTCTTTATACAGTCTATGATTTCAATCAAGCCAACAATGTGGGAAGGGGGAGGCACACATCAATGAAATGCGTATAATATAAACTGATGTAATGATCAATATCTCCAGATAAACATAAGCTATTATTATAATATAATATATATAATTATCTACCCATACTTCAACCATTCTCTTAAACTTGATGGAGTTTTTGCATGCGCTCCATCCCTGTGTCCTCCTGTCCCCCATCTTTACAGAGACCTCTACTCTTTAATCAGTTGTGTTTTTAATTCGCCGACGATGATGATGAAGGGGGAATTAAATCTTTGTGCCGCGGGCTCAGGGTCTAATTAACAGAATATGAGGTCATTAATCAACAGCCGGGAACAGGGAAGGTTGCATATACTTTACAATGTTAAAAGCAAAATGTTATAACAGTGACCAGCTAGGTTGAAATGATTCAGAATTTACAACATGAAAACTGCACAGGAGGAATGTTGATTAGGTAGGTTGATTAGGTAAAAGAATTAAAAGAACCAACAAAACATAAGCTAGTCCTGCAGTAAGTTGCTCCTGACCATGAATATGAATACAGAAGGTCCCCAACTACTGCACTGCGGCCACTCATTGCTTCTGCCCCCACAGAAAGATGAGTGAAATTTTTCTTTGGGGATTGTAAAGAATGCCAAAACCTTAACTGTAGCAAACGGAGTTGATTATTTCTACTAAGAAGGTCATGGGAAATGGCTGACTAAATATACATTTCTGGATTATAAACACACACTAACTCACCTCAAGATGTTAGCAAAGGAACAAATGCATACTTCACTCAACCAGACAAGGAGATTCATTCTCTCTTATGAACTTTATTTTTACATTGTGAGATAGAGCCAGTTTTTCCGCATAGATTTTGTTACTAGCTGTAGCTTTCCTCCTATGCACAGCAGCATAATTGAGTTGTTTATTGTTGGCGATAATAATTATGACAGTCCAGTCCTGTTGACATTTAGAGAAAGGTCCGGTTCACCACCAGCTCATAATGATATTTTTCCCACACAGACTGCCTCATATGTGGGCAAGCTCTCTGGTCCGCTTGGTATTTCAACAAAGGTGAGATGCCTTGCCCAATGGCACCTCCCTAGACCTTAGCATTTGGCAGTGTTAATAGCAGTACGGAATGCTGTCACTATGCAGAGCCAGTGTAGGTTAAATACTTGTGGACGGCATAGCTAGTTTAATGGTTTGCTTGTCGCTAAAGGGGGCGCATGGCCTGGAGGTATGGCAGCCCAAGAGTGACATTTGATGTGTTAATAATGCCAGCAGGGTGTGGGACAGTACAGCGGCCAATAGGAAAAGCCCTAAGGGAATTGGAGATAAGGATAGTATTTGTAGTATTAGTACGAAGCAGGGAAATTGGTTTGTATCTTGGGAATAAATTGCTAATAGGGATGTAACAATATGCAAATCTCACAGTCGGGTATTATAATTCTGTTACACAGAATGCTACTTATTCTAAAAAACAAATGCCAGAAAAATTGTAAGCAATTGTTGTAATATTTTAAAAGATGAAGATTACAAAATGTTTCAGTATCCCTAGTTCCTTTCTGTAGTTTTCACTTTAATAGAGCAAAGGATCATGGTCTATGTAATGTTTCCTCAATGCGACTTTTTCTGGGTTGTAGTCTCCATTGGACAAAACAGATGAAGTGTGAAATGGGGAGAGAGGGTAGAGACATCCAGCAAACAGCATCGGCGACACACTGACATCTGTAGATCCAAAAACGTCACTTCATATAGTAAGAGTTACCATATATTAAAAACAAACCATCAAAATTCAGCTACATTCCCAACCCAAAGAGCTACATCCTATTCCAGTTTCCAAGTTACAACTGAACATCAAGCTAGATAGTTCTTCATGAGAACATGAGCCATGAGTCACCTCGAGGGCATGGGACAGATTTAAAGCTAACCTTTCTTTAACTTTTGACCCCTGGAGCTAAAGGGACGGGCACTTCTGACCAGGGGAGTTGTTAAGAGCATGTGGCAGGGCGCGGTGCTGTGGGGAGCAGGTCTATTCAGCTGATTAGTAATGCTGGGGATATGCACCGTTAAGGGAAGTAGGACATAAGTAAAATGGACGTCTACTGACCTGCACCCGACCTGTCACAATAACAGATGCGATATACTGCGGCAGACAGGCCTGTCACGGTAACACATGTTGAAGCACGATATATGGCTACGGAGAAATATTGCAGTAAATGATAATATTGAAACTATTTATGCCAGTGATTAAGATTAAAATTGAGAAAAATAATCTCTGCAAACCCTTTTTAAACAGACAAAAGCAAACAGCATAAATAGCATAATGACCCAACGTGACTTATTCAACCCTCTACAGCTCAAATCTGATCGTATTACAACAAAATAACTAAAATCTCCCCAATATTGCAAAAAAAGGGCCCACAATAAATTTTAAGACCCAAAATATATTGTTCCGGCTTTGATATATTGAACGATAAGTCGATATAGTGTTTAGTGTGACAGGCCTAACGACAGAAGATATCAAGATAAATATGGCCAGACTTAATGCCACTGTGAAAATTAAGGAGACCCCCAGTAGAGTATTTCTAATTTATATATATATAT
>KN472978.1:0-28051 GCA_000787095.1 Periophthalmodon schlosseri
TACAAATAAACTTGCCTTGCCTATTATGTACACATCACATGTTTAGGGCTCAGTATATACTCACCAGCAGGTTTTCTGGTTTGAGGTCTCGGTGAACGATGCTCTTACAATGAATATAAGTCAGGGCTTGGCTCACATCTGACACCATCATTCCTGCCTCTACCTCAGAAAACTTGCCCTTCTCACTGATGGCCTCGAATAGGTCTCCTCCACTTACAAACTCCATCACCAGGTATGAATGGGTGTCCGTGTGGTGGTGTGCAAAAAGACGCACTATTCGTGGGTGGCATAGGCTTCCCAATAGACTCAGCTCATTCTGCATCATGTGCTCTCGACCAATCAGCTTTGAGCGCTCTATGATCTTTAGAGCAAGAGTTTGTCCATTGTCACGACAGCGACACTCACGTACCACCGCAAAATTCCCATCGCCGACCACTCGTCCGATTTCATAACACTGCTCAATATCTGACAGAGTGACGTTACTCTCACTTAGAGGAGATACAAAACTCTCCCTTGGTCTGTGCGGCTGTACTGTCTCTGGACTCATTATATGATGATGTGATTTGACAAATACCTCGTCTTTTATACTTGGAGAAAGAGCTGCCGGCTGGGCATCAAACTTGGTCCTTTCTTCAGGAAAAGACAAAGATGGAGCCCTCCCTGTTGGTTTCTTCATAACAGGAGGAAGTGGGGCCTTCCCAGAGAGAACATTAATCCTTTCCTGAGGTTGGCATCTGGCTTGTCTGGCCAAGCAGTTATCACAGAGTGTTGGAGAAGGTACATCTAAGTCTCTTACAGCATCTTGGTGTCTAAAAGGCCCTATAACAGAAGGAGGCCTCTGCATTTGACCACCTTTTTCTCTAAGTTTCTGAAGATTATTGGGAACAGGTGGTTTTCTGGTATTTTTATGATTTTTTTGTGGTAACAGTCTGTTGATATTTTTTGTCTTCCTAATCTGATTTGGGTGCTTTTGTTCCCCTTGAGTTGTTTGTGTCCCGCTGCTGTCTGTACCCTCACTGTATCCACTGTCAGCCTTGGCAGCTTTGTCAGGTGATGGACGCAGCCTCTTCTCCCATGACGTCAATGCACCTGCTTGATAATGAGCATCATCTGGGAAAAGCTCCTCCAGCGCCTCCTGCACACTGCTCATGTCTGGACGGGCCTTTCCCAGAGCTAGAAATGCCACTTCTCCACAAAAAAAGTCACAAACGCCCTTGACCTATAACAAAGAAAACACAATTACTTTCAGAATCACTGTCAAGTTTATTTTGGTTGTTAATATTCAGAAAAAAACAATACATTTTAAATTGTATTGGTTGCAACTAAAAAAGGATTGGGCTAAAGTAACTTGCTTATGTAAGCTCATCCTGAACATCACATAGGCAACATTTGGTGGAGGATCCACAAGAGGATTGTCTCCATGGAGACGTTATTACTTTGCTTGGAAGGTTCCACAGTATGGCATTAAACGTATATCATTTATCTTGTATCTACATGCATGGCGACTAAGTTACAAGTCAGATTTGTGGCACCACTCTCAGTAAGAATAGATGTTTTTCAAGTTATGTTTTTAGCTAAATAAACTCCTGAAATTAAATACATGGAAACATACAGCTTAATACCATACTGTGGAACATTCCAGGCAAAGGATTTTCATGGAGATAAGCAAGTGGCAGATCCTCCACAGAGTAAATAGTATATGGCTTTGTTGTTATGGACCAAGATGAGTACAACCTCACCTCACGAGCGTGGACAGTGTAAAGTCGTGTGACTCTGTTTCGGTGCCATCGAGGAAACCCCAAAGCCTCAGAGAGATCCAGTAGCAGCTGCTCAAAAGACACTACACCTCTGCGGTTTAGGAGCACTGTCACCTAAAACAACAACATTAACAGTATAGACTTGTTATACAATAAATGTGGCACATTCAGGGCATTAATTTATTTCAAATTATTGTATAAAGAATCAAATGGTCTATTGTAGCCCTTGTCTTGCTCTGGCAGCCACAAAAATAACCTATTTTAACTGTACTTATCTACCTCCTAGCACACAGTGATTAGCATACAGAATGGACAAGATGTTTTATGCCTTACTTATATCAAACTAAAGCACCTTTCTCATTGTACTTTGATCCCCGGGCCGAATAATGGTCACTAGATGAGGACGCTCTGCGCTCTCCTCCGCATGCCGTGTGTGGAAAAGAGGGAGTTGAGGAGGCAGGTGGTGGGCTTTCTGTGGATGTAAAGGCCAAGGCTGGGGCATTCCTACTGGACGCTTCAGAGAGGGGTCAGGAGGCACTAAAACAGGAGAGGGATGAAGGGGAGTGGGTAAATACAAAAGGAAGATGTTGTGAACTGTAGCTACATAAAGAAAAGTTATGAGTAACACAATACCAGTTCTGTATACTGGCAGTGTGTGTAAACAAATCCGTCTGATCAGATTTGAGTGTTTCCATCACACAGAGTGCAGGGGCCATTCGAGATTCTTTTGAGCACCTTGCACCATCAGCTGAATAATTTAGGCTTCCTTAAGTCATGAGGAGCTGCACACACAAGCATGAGCAGCTACACAAAAGCCACTTTGACCTGGATAGAGCTTAGCTGAATCTGCATGATTAATGAGGCTCTAAAGACACACACACTGTGCCTTGACGTTTCACTTTCTGGCAGAGTGGAGGGGAGAGATGTTATCTGTGGTAGTCCAGTCTGCGGGGGTTTACTTTGTGGTTTGTTTAGCTTGGAACATAAGACCCATACCTCTACATGACCAACCAGGGCCCCCTTTTTAACAAGACACCTGTGACCCCCTGAGAGGCAAAATGAGTATAGTATACGCACAAACACACACATATACATTGACAGCGGTGGCGAAAACATATAGCAAAAATTGTCAGATGGCTTTCAAACATCTCTGACAAAGCAGGCCTACCTGAAAGTTGTCTGTCACGGGTGGGCCATTAAAACACGCAACATAAAAAAAACAACAACCAAAACTTACCAAAATGTTGACTTTTTGTCAAGAAATCAAAAACAGAAATGTCCCAAAAGAAACATTCCACAGGCTTCCACAACACTTTTATAAATATAGCCTAACTCTCTAACCTTGTACAATAATTCAGACTCACCTGTTGCTTTCCATTTACGAGCTGCTTCATGCCCAAAGCGGCCTTTCTGAGAGGTCGTCATCTTTGATCTGTGAGAAAAGTAAAAGATACTTCTAGTCTTTTGTTTAGTTTTTTCTCTAAGTCACCGCCATCGCCTGCTCCTGGGATGCTCTTTCAGGGAAAGATAACGGGATGCACAGTGAGATACCCGGACCTGGTGTACCGCCGTTACCACGGAGACACGTCAAGTGAACGTATTTACATGAACCGGAAGTTGTTAAAATAAATTAGTTATTTACGCAAAGATGCAAGAGCAAAACTTTTAAATTATCATCAAATATCAAGTTATAAAATTTTCCAACTCGACGTGTCTTTATATAATATTTCGAAAAAAATGAAAATTCATAATTTTAGTATGCATTTTAGGTGATTTCTTTAGCTTTATTTTGAAATTCACGGAAATGACTTTCATCACATGTGAGCACTGCACGCATTTGGCACATGGTTTGAGACGTTTGGCAAGTATTAAAAAAAGAGCTTTAAAAATGGCAAGTTACTTTTTTTATCTTGGCTACATATTCCACCTACTCGAAATAGTGTGTTTTCTTAGTGTTTAAACGGGGACTCAGCGCGCTTTCCGCTAAGGTAGGTAGGCCCTCCCTGGGAAAAAAAACAACAAAAACTTTTTACTTTAAACGTTTTTGTTTTTTTGCTACGGCAAGTTTAAACATATGGCTTATGAGAATTTAATTTGTCCTTTAAACCTCTTCATGTTTTTACTTGAATGAATAGCTTCAGAGGAAAGGGATGGCGGGGATATGTAGTGCCCATCCCTGCTCGTCTCTATAGTGTCACTGGTGGCATGCGGTGCACAACAGCACAAACACAGCCCTCTGTGTTTGCCCCATCTTTTAATAAATTGCTCCCATGGGCTAGTTTCCATGGATACTGTTAATATTGGCAGAGTTAGTAAAGACTCTGCCCGACTCCTGGTGCTGCATTCACTATTGAGAGGCAACCAACTGTGTGTCAGCTTCAAACAAGAATACAAGTACTTGAAAGTGCTATAGGGTCCCTTGTATTCACAGTTGGTGGAAAGAGCGCAGTTACTTTTCAACTTCATCACATACTAGCCTATATTTTTGAAATTCATTTTAAGAACCAGGTAGCCTAATGTTGTTTGAATAATTCCATCGTCTCTGAAATGGTTTGATTTCTAACCAAATATGATTTAACCAAATTTTGGCCATATTTCTAATGCAGTGCCTGTAATGATCAACAGAGGGAGTAAGTGCACACGCTTTCGAGCAATTTTAACCCTCAGCTACAAGTTCACAAAATGCCCTAGAATGCAAGTATTGACCAATGCATAATCTACACTCCGAATGTGGAATCAGGACTCAAACTTTTGACAGAATGACCCATCTTTTTTGTCTGCATTCAGGACAAGTGCTTACTTTTATCCCACTAACTTCAGTAGAATTTATTTGTGTATTTCCCTCTCTTTGTAAATAATGATATGCCTGATGTGTACTGTATAACCATGGATTTGAAGACGATTTACAAAACAAATAGTGCTGTGTGATCTCGGGGGTCAGTGTGCATGCTTTTGCCAAAATCTACTACTGCTTCACCCTTTTGCAAAATCTGAAGGCAAATTTATTGGTACAGAAAATACAATAATAAACAATATAAACAAAACAAGAAGAAAAAAATCTCTGTCTCTAAAAGTGCAAAAATAATATACACGCAATTTACTCATTATCATGCCAGGGCTACTATAAACGACCAGTTAGCAATAATATCATAGTTTTTGTTGATTCAATGAACTGTATGTAGCGTTCACTCTTACAGTTTTAAAAAATGTATTACAATCACAGCTGAACCTGGTTTGCCAGTGCCTTAACCTGTGAGACATACAAGTTTTCCTCATTCTCAGTATATGGACAATAGCAGAGGCACTCATTAATAAACGTCTGCAGGTGCTGTTTAAGTTGTAAAGATTCAGATCAGAGAGAGCCTTTTTAGGTTTTAGGTTTTAACCAACTGGATTGAAATGAGAGATTCATGTGAGGCTTATTCTGCTTTCTAATTGGATAATCAATATGTGAACCAAAACACCAAATTATAACATAAATAACTTGGCCGCTTTGTCTTTTGTTTAAATGCAATATTTGAACATGTCTCTCATCTCTGGGATCATGTTTATAGAATTTAAAATCAAAGTCTTGCATACAGTTCCTTTAATGTCAATGCTGAAATGTGAGCAAATATCACCTGCACTGATTTAGTTTGTTTTACATTTTGTAGCAGTTTAATAAAGGGCCAGCCAGATAAATACTCAGAACAGGAGCAGGATTACGCGAGCCATAAACCAACATTTTAGCGATTTGTTAAAGGTTTTGTCTCATGTGCATCCACAATCCAGATGCATTCAAATTTGTGATTGTAAAGTCTGATTGGTGCAGTCACTATCAGCACAGTAGTCACAATGCAGTACAGTACAACTGCAAAATGTTTGAACAGAACAGGATAAATAAAGGCGGGGCAAATGTGACACTGAGCTGGAGAGCTAGAAGTAATTTATGTTGCTCATGTGTACTCATTTTTTACATTTTTTTTTTACGTAACAAGGTAGGAGATATATCGCAGAATGGATCATATTATTGCAATTTTGGAGACATGCACAATTATAATAATGAGTAGTACCTGTAATATAAAAGTTATTTTACAAAGATTGCAAAAGAGCAAATCAAAACAAAAGTATAAAACAAACTTTGTAACGTAATCTTTCAAATAAGGGTATTTAGTGATATTTCTGTAATTGTTAATCCTTCTGTATATTTTCCAGTCCATTCATTTTTTGTAATACTTGTTCCCTCAACATTTACATGCAGAAGTAATTGATAGTAGAGGTCAGATTCACAGCACTGGCTCAGGCCATACACATGACTGCGGTCAATAACCCTACAGCTGTCTAGCCTGAAAGTTTGATTTTTCTCTGAGCAAACAATTGAGTAATATCAAGATAGACCAGTACATACATGCATACATACACTTCTATTGTTAAATATTATATACTGCTTTCTCAAGCCTCGCAATCAGTACAACATAAGGTTACTAATTAATGAAAATCATTATGTCTTATTTTAATATAGTTTTGTTTTTTGATGATAGTTGTGTTTATCTGGACATTTCAGCGCACAACTGTCACCTTTCTTCTCCGACTTCTGTGTCGTGTCACTTCTATCACCTGATCTCCACAGATTCAGCCTCAGTGCAGTAGTTAGCAGGTAGTTGCGTACGATATGTTGTCGTATCGATATTTACAGCCCAGCAGACCGGTCAGATGCTCCAGACTGCCCACATCTGGGAAGACGAGCTGATAAATGTGACACATCACAGTGGTTGGAGGATGCCTCTGAGGAAGGGTACAGCTGTTCGCCAAAACATGCCAAGGTAAACACAAACATTACACGCTGTCTTTAAAAAAATGAAAAAAAACCAAAACTACAAGGTTACTCAAACATGATGACGAAACACTGTTGTAACATAGTTCAAACCTCACAGAAGTCTATATTACATGTCTCCTTTAAACTAATAGTTTCATGCATTTTTGACATGTATAAGTCATCAGGAGGGTGTGTGTGGGAAAGCTCAATGCATGTGTGAATGAGAATCTCACTCCACTATATCATGCCATTTCGTAACATCAGACACCCCTCTTAAAGAACACTTGTGTGACGTTTGACAAGCAGAGAACATATCCCTGACCAAACGAATTACCCCGACCTTTCACCTCCTCTCTCTCCTCACAGGTTTTCCACGGGTCTCTCTCTCCCGCTCTGTCTGACACCTGTTTGAGTCGGATGCCAGAGCCACGCACACATGCTGCAGATTTGTTCCAACACATAGGCCAAACATGTGGTAGTCTGACCGCGGCTTTAAGGGGAAAAAGTAGGACAGGGTGTGCAGCTTGTCTCTCATCACATAATGTACTTCTAATCAAACTCTGAATCATTTATTTCAGGTGGTGTAACGTTATGTGCAAAGTATCTCTCTTTTGGAACTCATAACACAATTAACATGGCATTATCTATGCATTTAGCTCATATATAAAACTTCAGATCCATTTTATACATACTAAAAACATGCACTAAATAAAAAGGTGCATAGAAATTATTATGAAAAATAGATATTACCATCAGAATAGTGTTCATTGACGGGACATGCGCAAGATTACATACGTTTAATGTAGGGCTGGCAATTAATCAGATTTTAATCAAGTCTGAGATTCAGTCGTTTCAAATCAATGATCAACTTGGGTCTTTAATTGAGAGCACCACAGCTAATCCTCGGTCAGTAAAAGCAACTGATTTAGAGCAGTTTATATTTTGAAGGGAAAAAAAAGTTCAGTGGAAATGATTAAAAGGACTGTATTGTTACATTCAGGAAAATAAAAATAATATTAAAAGCCATTTTTATTTGGTTTTAATTAGACTAGATAAAATTTAATAGAAAATTATGATCAACGAGTATGAGGGGGAAAAGAATGATTAATCTTTTTGTCATATCACCCAGCCCAAGTTTGATGACAGATGTCTTGTGGTGTTTAATAGACATTTATGCAACACTGAAATAAGCAAACAGAGGAACAGACTGTGTATTGCCACATTCCCAGTGCTCTTACTGAAACCATATGCACAATATATACTTAATGTGTTTACTAGCTTGTATGCATTCACATTTATCTTCTATCTCTTCCTACAGATAGGGGTTACTAAGTGCAAACCGGACGGATCAACATAAAAAAAGACTTTGAATCAAGACTAGAAAAGCAGTGGATTGCGGTACCCATTCAACCTTCAACCCCACCCTAAAAATTCTGCTCCTTCCCCCACTCTTTCTATTCTCTGTCTCAGCTGGAGCATCTTACACATTTCTCCTGCCCCCTCTTTGCATTTGTTCTCCATTGAGTGTGACTTCGTTTACAGCCTGTTGATCTTTCTCCACCTTACATTCATGTTGTAAAGTGTTACCATATCACAAAGGAATGGCCGTCTTTACAAAGTGTAGTGATGTCTGAGTAACAACAACATTTGCTACAAACTACTGCAGGCCATGTGCTACAAGAGATAATGAGTATGTTCAGTGACTTTCTACAACCAAGCAAAAGTTTAGGCACTTTTTTAAGAGGTTTGTCAAACTGTAAGAGCAAATTGATACAAGCCAACCAACGCATTTAAGCTTGATTCAACTTTATTTAATATAAATTTAAAAATGATCCTCGTTGTTTTATCCTATTATTTTAAGGTTATATAGTGCTGTGTGAGATGAATGTCACCATTTTGATAAAATTTGAATGTGAAAACTTCAAGTGTTAAGCAATTTTGTCCCATGCTGAGATAAGATGAACATTATTGATTTGCAAGGCCAAAAACATAATTTCTAGCATATTATATTAGACAGATTAATTACAGTGTGTCAAAACAGTGCACCAAAGAAACAATATATGACAAAACATGTACAATGGATTAAAGAAAGATACATATAGATTATAATAAAGGCTTTGTACTGTGCTTATTTAGTTATAATGTCTGCATAGTCCAAAATGTTTTGGATGCTAGGAATAAGTGGGCTGGATGATGGCAAAAACAGAAACCAATTGTAGTGTTTATAAACGTAGCATAGTTGAGATTCTTGCAAAAACAAGTAAACCATATGGTTCACGCTGTATGTATATCTGTCTTTGTCTGCATCTCTGCTCGCTCCACCCCTCCCCTACTCTCAGGCTCATGACATCACAAACAGCCGGTATAAACTCAGCCAGTCAGAACACAGCAGAGCCTCTGAGCTGACTCCTCCAAACTCCTCTGCCTCTGTCCCTCTGCGCTCACTGTCGCTCTCTTGCTTCTGTCTCACATTCACTCATCTCCTGTCTGCTGCAGAAATGGCCGAAGCTTTTGTTGGCACGTGGAACCTGAAGAGCAGCGAGAACTTTGATGAATACATGAAGGGGCTGGGTGAGTCTTCTGTTTTCATATGTGCATTTGTGGAAAAATTGCTGATTTTTTTTTCTATTTTGGGTGGGTGCGCATGTGTGAGTCACCAAAAAGAGAGGATGTAGGGCTGCATATAGTGAGCACATGTAAAAATTGACTTGACTGTTTCCACTGAACCAGAGCACAGGAAACTGATAATCTAAAGGTGTGAAAAGCTGAATTTTCAACTATGAAGATCAGACATAAACAGCAAGAAAGAGAATAAATGAATAGCAATGGATGAAAACTGTAGGGAGTGGAAAAAAGGAAGAGTGGTTGACCACATGGCCTGGTGGTGAACACGAGGGGAGGGGGGCTGGGCGTCACTTCTTTCAGAGCAGTGAGGAAAATCTCACAGCCCCACTGGGAGCTGCTGTGATTGGTCAGAGCTGCACATTAACATACACACAAACCCTTGAGCAAATGTGGGTGACCTTAGCTGAAAGCTGTGTATTGTTAAAGGACTATGGGAGGGACAGAACATAAAGAATTCCCCCCTTTGCCCGGAAGCAGCCACTGAGACTAATGGTGCTAAACAGTAATTACAATAGTTAACTTTATTTAACTTTTACACCACAACTTTACCAAACCATTTCAGAAAATGCAAAATACTGCCTTATTAAAGTACACTGTAGAACAATTTTCCTACACAATAAAACAAGCATATAACAATAGTTCATTTAACTTTTGCATTGAGAGATGGGCAGGTGCTTTGATGATTTCAGAGGATTTAATGGACATTCCTGCGTAGTGACAACAAGGTCTGTTGGCCATTGACGGTCACCATAGAAACGCTGTGACCTCTCACCTCCATTACGTTTGATCAATGAGCCCATCTCACAGTGACAAGTGACTTCTTGTTCCAATGTGGTGGTCCACTTTAAGGCTGAGGAGAGAAGCCTAATGGTTTGTTTTTGTCAGGTCCACACTTGTAGGCAAGTCAATGAGACGAGTAGTGTTTGAAGAATATGTTGCTAAAATGGACAGAAGACAAATAGAGATTACAGAGTGTCACATGAGAGCTGGAGGGTATAAATACAGCAACTACTCTGAACCTTTTCCAAAACATGACACAAACCATGACGCACAAAACATGACGTTTAATAAACTAATTGAAGTAGAAATTATTACTCTGCAGGACTGTAATAGCCACCTTGCAATAATTTTGTTTCTATTTCTTTAGGCGTGGGTTTTGCCACCCGTAAGATTGGTGGTTTGACCAAACCCACCACTATCATTTCCATGGATGGCGAGCAAGTGACAATAAAGACCCAAAGTTCTGTCAAAAACACAGAGCTCAGCTTCAAACTTGGCGAGGAGTTTGACGAGACCACCGCAGATGATAGGAAAGTTAAGGTAACAAGCTGAAAGTGTCATGAATCATTATCCTGGTGGTGAAGTCATTATGGTTTGGGCAGCTTTTTAGTAGAGATGTCCCAATCCAGTTTCTTTGGCTCCCTATCCAATACTGATTTTTTAATATGTGCATTTTCCGATACTGATCTCATCCTGATACGATCTTATTTTTAATGATTTTATTTACACAATTTAGGCTGTGCCTTTATAAATAATTAAGTATTCCATGGTGAGTTGAATAAAATTGTTACCAGATATCAAAAGGCCCATTTAAGAACAGCCTAATAATTGAATATTGTAATATTATATAATATTATAATATAATTACAATATTGCAAAAATAATGTCTTAAACTTCTCCACAGTACAGCAGCTTCAGAACATAGTGACAGAGACCTTAGATGATGTTTTAGCCTCTGTTTCTAAAGGCAGTGTTTTTTTTTACCGTATTATTAATGTTTGAAGCTTGTAGAAAGAGGAGAAGGCTGCACGGAGCACATGGCTACTTAACATACGTAAACAAATTAGGGCTTTTGCCTCTGCTCTTTGCCGATTTGTCTTAAGTTTCGTTTTCACTCTTAAGGCTCCGTGAGGACATAGCTGAGGTAAAACAAGTACTGTCTCTGTCATTAATCATGTTTTAGCTGCTTTAGTCTCCTCAGTCTGTGTTTAAGCAGTTCTGGGTGTAGCTGCAGCGAAAGCTGCGTGTGGAGGATGCTATAAGATGTATCGGCCGATCTATTCACCAAATACGATCCAAGACGATACTCTGAAAATGGCTAGATCGGCGGCCGATACCGATACTTGTATCTGATCGGGACATCCCTATCTTTTAGCCCATGGACATACACTAAACATCTGACATGCTTTGCTAATGTGGATAATTAAGGAGATAAGCATGACTGATGAAAGCAAATATCCAGGGATCATTCCATTTGGAGGCTGTTAGTGTTTTTGTTGGTCCATAAAGGTGGGGTCAGAGAGTTCAAGGGTTAGGGGACAAAGGTCAGTACAAATTTACAAGTGGAAAAAAGACCCAAGGACTCAAGCTTATCAGTGCACCAATAACAAGAGACTGCAGAGCTGGAGCCATTTTAACACTACAACTGTTAAACATTATTAGTCTTCTGCATTTTCACATTTTTCAATGACAATATTGCAATCTTGCACATAAGCAGTTTTGATAAAGCAAAATGAAATATAATTCTACACTACGTTGCATAGAGATATTTGGTTATTCAATCCTGCAATTCTTCCATTGTATACACTGTAAACTTGATGTCTTTTTAAATGTTTTGCCACAGTCCATAGTAAACATTGAGGACGGTAAGATGGTGCATGTACAGAAATGGGAGGGCAAAGAGACCAGCTTGGTCAGAGAGGTCAACGGAAACACCCTCACACTGGTCAGTACATTTTATGTTATTGCATAATTAGTCTTTGTATTTTGTGGTGATTTCCTGAACTTCTTTCTTTTACAGACACTGACACTTGGAGATGTTGTTTGCACACGCAATTATGAGAAAGTAGAGTGACGTCCAACTCTGAAAAACCACAAAACACTCAGCAAACTAACCCCGGCTTTTCAACGACTTCAGGATCACTTGGCTCAAGTCAAGCCCTTGGTGCACGTCATACAGCCCCACCGTTACACTGTCTCTTCAGTTATTGCTGCTGTGATTTCTCCCTATATCCCTCTTTTCCCTAAAACGGTTCCTCTTTTACGAAACACTGAGTAAATTCCGGTTCTTGTGTTGTGCTTGAATGCCATGTCTGCTTTTGTAAAGGAAATGTGTAAAGCATGGTGCCTGTGTTAAACCTGGAAAAATGTTTGTAATTTGATTATTGTGACAAGAAATAATCTGAATAAAAGTGTCCACATGGTTGGATAATGTATTACAAACACCTTTTTAAATTATTTTAGAAAAATAAATGATACTCATATAGAAGTGTATGCTTAAAGATTTTTAGCCATCACTTTAAATATATTACTAGGAGCTCCATTGTTCCTTCTAACAGATATAATAATATTATATATAATATAAACAATAACTTTTTAGCACGACACAATTATTAGCTTTAAAACATAGTGACACATAATGATGCATTATTTGTCTCTTTTACCCCATATTTACAACTTTGATACTATTCAGAATGTGTGCGGAGCACTTAACCTTTGTCATGGATTAGGTAAAGGAAAGTCGTCACTCCTCACTTGTTGCACCCTCGTGCTGTACTTGTATAAGTGTGTAATGTTCTATATTAGGCTCAAACCCTCCCACTGTGTGTACAGGTATCATATGTTGCTATCAGGCAGCCAAATGTAGAGCTCTTCAGGCCCAGGGGGAGATTTAAAAGAGTAAATTCTGCAAAGGAGATCCTTCATACACATTTATTGTGGGAAAATGGGACGAAACAATCAATCTTCTATCAGGTTATATAGCTTCACTAAAATGTTTTCGTTTTTTCTAAAGAACACAGCACAGCAAAACTTTAAGCTGCACAGTAAACACCAAACTGAGGTTGGCAACGAGAGGCCGAGAACACCAACCATCAACACAAGTGCAGGAGGATTTGGTTCAGTACAAGGCCAGTTGTACCATTAACAATATTTTGCATACAAAGGCTATTGACACAATGTGTAACATGTGACAAATGTCTTGAAGCTTATTTCTTGACATAAAAAATCAGATGACCAAAATCAAAGGGTGTCTGTGGAAAAATATACTAAGAGCAATGAGCATAGACTGAGTACATTCAATGTGTGGGATGTTGCTCTAGTGTAACAAGACTGATAATAAACTAAAGTCCTCCTTGGTATTCCAGTCAGCAGCTGGAAACAATCTGTGACATCCCTACATAAAAACTAGGTCAAAGGAGTAGCAGAAACAAAATATCAATAACTCCCCTGTTGTTGGTTAAGTGCTGTATAAAATTGTTAACTGTTCCCTCACTGACCTGCCTAAAATCTGTTGTGTGTATCATCTTCAATGGACGTCCCCTGTGACACTGAAAGTTCCTCCAGGACTGACGATATATATGCTTTTCACCAAACATTACAGAAATAACAGCTCAAGGTCGGGGTACAAATAAATCTTAAGGCTTTTTAAATATTACATATTAAAAGCTTTAATTATTAGCATGCTCAATAAAGTTCATCAAAAATGAAAGATGTCTATCATTATCACGAAGAGGTTCCTCTCAAACGTATTCATGTCACAATACATTTCCTGTAATTGTACTTAACTTCCTGTATGTGGGGGTGTGCACATGTACTACAGTGACTGGCAGAACACTCGATTATGGATTTCATTGAACATAGGAAACGTGAGAGCCGTAAACCATAGCTGGTCTCCAAACGGGATAGCCACATGCTGCTATATTGCTTACACCTCTCGAATTACAAATGGTGTGTGGACTCTTCCCACTGGGGAGAGGCAAAGGTTACTTTAGGACAAGAGGGAGCCGCAGCCAGGAGTTGTTTACAGTGATGATTTTTTTTTTTACCTGAAACTCTTTATGTGCTATAAATATACTAAAAGTATATTAAAAAAATGTATAGTATAGGATGTTTATTGACCATATTTTTTTAATTGATGTGAAATAGCAGTTGTCAGCTGTTAACTATGAGTTAACTGTGTATATCAGCTTTGCTTGTGAGATTTGTGTTTCTTATGCTTTTTCTTCTTTTTGTCTTCTCTGTCGTGACGCTGTCGCTTAGATTTGCATTCACTGCTGCTGTCACTACCGCTGTCACTCTCCGAGTCCTTTCGTTCCTTCTTTCTCCTCTTTTTCATTTTCTTTTCCTGAAAACAGCATACAAATGATGATTTTTCCCAGAATATGAGAATACACAATTTATAATTGTATTATATTGATAAAATAACAGTTTCTGGTCATCATCATGAAGCTTAAATTTCGCCAACAGTAAAATCATTGAGACAAATTTAGGATAAATTATAGTTATAAAGTTAAAGTTATCCAATTAGAATTATATAATTATACTGTATATATAAAGTTATAATCATTAGTCATTTTATAATAACCTAACCTAATAACCTAATACCTTCTTTTTCTTCCGTTTGTCAGTGTCTTCCCTAGTTGCAGATGCAGAGGTCTGCTGTAATGGCTCTTCATCATCCTCTTCAGGCAGAAGCGCGTACTGCAAGCCAGGTGCTGAGAAACAATCTTTTGTAAAGTGTCCTGAAATCAAGAATATTGTTGAATACAATGAGTATAAGATACATGAATTAAACATACATTTTACATAAGATGTTATACCTTTGCAACCACACTTTGAACAAGTTGTATTAAGTACGGCCTCCAGCGTGATTTTGTTTCTTGTACCATCTTTGAACTGCTTGCGTCTTCGTGCATCCTGGCTACAAACACATATTAACTGAATTAAATAAAATCACTATAAACCTGCATTCTTAACATTTACTGAAAAAAAAAACATACTCAGCCATAACATTGTTGGGATCCAAGTCTCGGCCGGTGCCCTGATTGACAGCTTTCATGGAGAAAGACAACTTCACCTTTTCACCATGAATCTGAGATGAAACAAACAACAGCAAGATGACTGTAAAGATTTATTAATTACTAAATACAATAAAAATGTATGAATTAAACATTACCTCTCTCCCAATGACTTTGATCCACACCTGCTCTCCCACATCCACAATCTCAGAAGGATTTTCAACTCGGGACGCTGACATTTCACTCACATGAACCAGTCCTGCACAAAAAAATTGCAGACATTACTTCACATTTTTATTTAATATTTTATGTAAATACTGTATTATCATCATTATGCTCTGATGATGTATAGTCTACTTTATACTAGTTAATAGTTGATTATGAAGTGCTGTTGGGACACATACTGCCCTCCAGTGGTGAAGGAAATCATTTCTATATTGGATTCTATTCATCTTGGGTTCTGGGTTGATGTCTACCGCCTACTGATTGTGCTGTTTGATTGAGCCTTGTGGTCATCTTCTTTTTATATTGAGAACTAAGCCCAAGGATGTTATCAATGGTCAAAAAAAAAAAAAAAAATTAATTAAAAAAAACTAAAAACTTGAAGTGCTCACAAGCCTTTGCATAGGAATAATTAACCAACATAATATGAATTACTCTTTAGTTAACCTTTGACCTTAGCCAAGGTAAGTACACAGGGCCCTGGAGTCCACTAATGAAATAGTTTCTAATAAATTGATAATAGGCTTAAGGCAATCTAAACACATCTGTATTTAAGGCTTGTTTATATTATATTCTTATGTTATGTTATATTCTTCTATATTCTTATATTCTTCTCTATGCAGAACAGCAGATTCTCCACTCACCCTGATTCTTGTAACCTGGGAGTCGGACAAATGCCCCATACGTTTGGACAGAGACCACCTCTCCTTTGGAAATGCTGAACAGTGGGGGCAGGCCATCAAGGCCAGAAGGCTCCGCTTTTGAGCCAACTCGATCCGACATTGTGACCCAAATTAAACTGTGAAGAACAGCGAATTAAAGATGATTATTGCGAATAAGAAGAATGGTTGTTACATGAAAGGAATTTAGGGGAAAATAATCATTTAGGAATATTTGCTTTCGATATGTTCGCAATTCACGGACTAGTACTGAATTTGATGTGACGAATGTAAACACATAATCATACAGACACAGTTTTCCCATCCGACCCGTTTTAAATTACACCAAGACAGCCAGCTACCGGTCTAGTCTTACTACTGCGATTAACTTCACTTGTGGATCAATCTAAATCCTCAAATAACCATTGACTAAATGTGGGAATAACAGAAATTTATAACGTTGTTTTTACCTTAGCTAGCCACGGTGTTGCTTCAGAAATACATCCGGTGCAACATAGAGTGACAACATCAAACTAACCAATCAGAGCTCGAGTAGGAATCACTGACCAATCGGATGCCTCATATCACCGGAAGTGATTGCTTTCTATTTTTTTTGTCTTTACGGTGCGCTCGCGTTCCTCGTCGTTCCTCAGAGAAACACGTCCATTATTTTACACAAGTACAAGAAGTAAATTTGGTTCGTAGATTTTTGTGTCGGAGAACCAGTATGATTGATCCGAAGAAGAGAGCGGCCGACATGGCGATTGTCCCGACGGCGGTGAAACGGCCGAGGAACGAGCTTGTGGCTGCGGCTCAGTCTCAGCAGCTCATGGCCATGGTACGGTACTATTGCGCTACAAATACAGCCCATAGAAATGAAAGCAGCCTAACTCTCCACACTCTCACGGTAGCTTTTCACTCAATATGCTCTTTTTAGTATAGCTGTACGTTAATTAACTTCAATACACCCTTCAATGACACGCAACAATAATACAGAATTACAACAATTAGCAAGATTATAGCACCGAATTCAACTTTGTATACAATGTACATTTTTATGAACCAAAGCTGTTGTTTGTAACTGGAAAATGTGGCACTAGTTATACTTAACACATATTTGCAGACATCGACTCATGGGAAGTTTCTTGTAGGTAAATCTGATATATAATTTGGTTGTGACTGACAAAATAAATAAAACGCCTAACAGTCCGGTGTTTTAATATCCAGGTTTAGTTTAAGTTCGGTTTTTTTTACTAGTTAGGCCGTTTTTAATTAAGAATTGTTTCTCTAGGGGCCCCCTCGGACATCCAGTCTGCAGGCTCCCATCATGCTGATGTCTGGGCATGAGGGTGAAGTTTACTGTTGCAAGTTTCATCCAAATGGAGCTACTCTGGCTTCTTCAGGATTTGACAGGCTCATATGTAAGTTATGGTGCCAAGGTTAAATTGGCATTTATAGTCGTCAGTGGGGGGAACACTGATTTTCACTTTGAGTAAATAATAACCTTGTTGTTCTCTTGCTGTAGTAATGTGGAATGTTTATGGAGACTGTGAAAATTATGCCACTTTGAAAGGACACAGTGGGGCAGTGATGGAGCTGCACTACAACACAGATGGCAGGTATGACTAAACACATTTCTACTAAGCTGAAGTACTGAGTAGCTCAGCACCAACTGTAGAGAATGAATGAATAATTATGACTGCAATAAAGAGCTTTCTGCATTCTGTTTGCTTTTTTTTATTTTTTACTGGATGTAAACGTATACCTCAACCAATAAAAAAATCACTGTTATATCACAAAAAGAAAGTTGATGGAATTCTGTTTTCTCTTGTAGCATGCTGTTTTCCGCCAGCACAGACAAGACTGTGGGTGTGTGGGACAGTGAAACTGGGGAGAGGATCAAACGCTTGAAGGGTCATACCTCTTTTGTAAACACATGCTACCCAGCCCGCCGAGGCCCTCAGCTGGTCTGCACCGGCAGTGATGATGGTACAGTGAAGGTGAGATGGGCATTTCTGCACAGTGTATTTTATCTAAAACGGTGTTTCCCAACCTTTTTTGTCTTGAGTATCCCTTATGGTTTGTCTCAAAATCTAAGAACCCCCTAACTCGAGTACCAGGCAAATAAATATGTTTACTAGTAGTATATTGTCATTTTTTTCTATTGTCTGTTTTATTGATATTGACGTCTCAATCCTCATTCTTTAAATGTGTAAAATTGACTACAATGAACATTTTCTGTTCAAATACAATTGCATTATATCTTCTTTTAAAATCTGAAACCATTTCAAGTACCCCCTAGTAAATGCTTGCCAACCCCTGGTTGGGAAACACTCATCAAAAAGTAATATTAGTAGTAATACTCACTTTTTTTTTGTCAACTTTGGTCAACAGCTGTGGGATGTCCGTAAAAAAGGAGCAATTCACACTTTCCAGAATACTTACCAAGTCTTGGCTGTCACTTTTAATGATACCAGTGATCAAATCATGTCTGGAGGCATCGACAATGAAATTAAGGTACAGCAGATCCAAGTACATTTTACCAAGACACATTTGTCATATAATATCCAGCCACAAATGTTAATACATAAGGTCATCACAATAAAATGTATATTGACAGGTGTGGGACCTCAGACAGAATAAACTGATCTACACGATGCATGGCCATGGTGATTCAATAACAGGACTCAGCTTGAGCTCAGAGGGATCTTACCTTCTGTCCAATTCAATGGATAACACAGGTCTTTTACCTGAGTCTTACAGAAATCACCCAAATGCCAGTGTTTGTATGCTTAAATCTCTTCTTTCATTACAGTGCGTATTTGGGACGTGAGGCCGTTTGCGCCCAAGGAAAGATGTGTTAAGATTTTCCAGGGCAACCTTCACAATTTTGAAAAGGTAAGTAAAGGCCTTTATTTATTGTGGGGAAAACAGAACTGTTAAATACATGATGTGTGAGTGAGTGATGAACATTATACTTTGTAACCATATAATTTTCACATGTGGCATAATTATATCTTTTTACCAGGACATTTTTATTGCAAAGTGGAAAATATATATGTTTTGTTTTGCTTTTGTTATACATTTCAGTGTAATCAAAAACAACTGCATGTTTCTTGTCACTTTTTGATTACATACTCAATTGAAACTTGCATTTTGAACGCATTGAGTCTTATTTCCCATCTTTTAAGTTGATATACTCAAACTGTCCCTTTTTTACATGCAAGTCACAGTCCTCCTTTTGTACTTTGATAGTTTTGTGCTAAAGCAGACAGCTGCTTTGCTTCTGGCAATATATATGCCTGTTGTCATCTAAGGTAGCATGACATTGCCTTTCACCCTCTCTCGTCTTTTCTGTCTCCCTCTGCTGTTTTTCTAATGGATATAGGCTCATGTTTCCTCTCATTAAGGCACATGCAGCACATACAGTGTACTTGTGTTGTGTTGCTAATTCATTTCCTAACATCTGTTCCTCTCTCAGAATTTGTTGAGATGCTCCTGGTCAAATGATGGCAGTAAGATAGCTGCAGGCTCGGCTGACAGGTAAGCAGAAATTGAGGGTTCCTTCGTATGGTTTTCATATTTTTTCCAATATTAACACATTCTCACCACTGTCAGATTTGTGTATATATGGGACACCACGTCACGAAGAATCCTTTACAAACTGCCAGGGCATGCCGGTTCTGTTAATGAAGTGGTCTTTCACCCAGAGGAACCTATTGGTGAGTAAAAGTAGGCTCCAGGGTCAGATTACACCAGAAAATAAAAGTGGTGACATTTGAATACTGGACAAACTGGTTGATTTATGAGCTCTTTAAGAAACACAATGCAGGGAAGATTATATTTGTAGGCAAAACTGCAAAAGAATGTTATCTGTCATTTTGTTGTATTAGATATTAGTGATTTGCAGTGTAGTGATCTTCCTGTTTTGTCTCCCCACAGTGCTGTCTGGTGCCAGTGACAAGAGACTGTACATGGGAGAGATCCAGTAAAGTGTGTGCGTTCAAGGTTGTGTGAGTGTGTGTATGTGTGTGCCCTAAAATGAGTGTTCTGCCTTGATGTCGACTGGGTGTTGTTCAGCTGCACAGCATAAGCCTCTGTAATTTGTAAGCCCTATTTTGTCACACAAGAACCTCAGGATATGTGTTTGATGTTTATTTAGCTCTGTCACAACAACATCCAAATAACCCTTTTTTAAAAAATGCTTTTGCTGACTTTTTAATAAAATGATTATACAGTGTGTTGTTTTGTGCTCAGTATTTTATCAACTGCCCTAGACACAATTATTCTAGATGTCTAGATAGTTTAAACAAACGTATGACTTGTGTAACTTTAAATGGAATCTTTTGATAATTCATTACTGAAAATGAATACCTAATTGTTTATTTATCCCCCGTAGGATTACTAATCTTTTCACTTTTTGATTGTAGTTAAAAGCTTTTGCGGTAGTAACCTCTTTTTTAACTCTATTGATTATCTTTGCCTTGGAGAGTAGACAGCGGTCATTATTATCTACTTATTTAATCAGAGATAGCTGGTTTGGTGAGCCTGCTCTTCTGTACGTTTGCTCGTAAGACCATTTAAAAGGACAGTTGTGGGCTTGTTAAACTTTGAATAACCTCAGGCTGACTGCTCGCTCCATTTCTGTGATGCCACATTTTGGCTGCGTGCGCCGTTCTCCCTTCCTGAGATCCAAACCCCACTTTCTTTGTGCTCCCTCCCTTGGCCTGGTACAGATCTACAGAGCTCCTCCTCGAGGGGGTCGCGGTGACTGAGAGAGCCCCCACCCCCTCGCCTCTCTCTCCCCGCGGCTGCTCGTCTTGCGCCCGCCCCGGCCTCGCTTGTTGACAAAAGACGTTTGGAGACGCATCGAAGAAGCTCGTTCCCGGTACCGGTAAGCCTCTCTGATCCTTTATTTTACCCCACTTTTCGTAAGTCAGTTGGAGCAGTAGCGGAATGGGACGGCGGCACTGGTGAGGCAGAGGAGGACTCCTGCGCTCCTGGAAGACCGTGAGTCACAACGGAGCGCTTTGTGTCCGTAGACTGCGCGTAGCAGAGTGGTGGTAGCACTGCGGGGTCGTCCCCTCCTCCCCACCGCCCCCGTGTGATCTGCTATCATATGATGCTCATTTCTGTCTGCTGCCCGGGGCACATTATGACAGCTTTCCGTCTCTCTTTGTGCCTTTGTGTGTCCCATCTCCGAAAGGTGTGGCCGAGGTGATCCGTTTGGTGCTGGACGCTTTGACCGCAGAAGGCCGGCGTGGACGCCCCCACCTCCTTTCCCCTCTCCTCCTTCCCGAAATCTTCCAGCCCCTGGTATTTACCCTGCCGACAAAAGCACAATCAAGATGGGTCACATGAAGTAACGGCGTGCGCCTGTACGAGGGAAAAGGAGGTGGCGGTCTTGGGCAAGTTTTTTCAGCCGGGAATGGTGTGATCAGTGCGGCTAGCCATTCTGGATCGGACCGGGGACCCGTCTTTCCCCCGGAGTGTCCGTGGCTCCAAGCCACGTCCAGACTCCTCTAAGATGGGGAAGTGCGACGGAAGATGCACGCTGCTGGTGATATGCTCACTGCAGCTGGTAAGTGCGCTCAATTACTACGGGGATATAATTAGGCAAACAGCGTGCCCGCACATTGTAAGCAGACATTTTTGTCCACCCCCTCTCCGCATAGTCTGACTGAAAGCTATGAGTTGCAGCTGCTGGGGGTGCGTGCCACATTTCAGGCTAGGGTGTGTGTCTTTGAAGATGAGAAGAGGGGCAGGGGGCGCTTAGAGGTTTGTATAAAAAGTAAACCACGTGAATGTTAAGTAGGCTACAAAAGGACTAGTAAGGTCATGTTTACCAACTGGTCTGATTCTCGAAGTAAAAGATTTGTCACTGTATGTGTCCTAGAATAGCTGATCTAATATGTAATAAGTGTGTAACATGAGACGTATGAAGCTGTGGTTGTGGTGTGCTGATGCAGGCATGGACAGCAGCAGCGTGACCAGGCTATTGTTTGCTGTGCTGATGATGTGTAGTATGGAACAGGGATTTGGCCCATACATTCTCATTAGTTTGGGGGAGCTTTTGGGGGATGCTTCTCTTTTCCCTGGACTAGCTGGTGCTCCAGGCAGTTACCATGGAAACAACTGCGGCAGATCTGTGTATGTGTGTCCCTGTCAATGTCTCTGTGTATTTATAAATTACTCTCTTACTAAATTTGCATATGGGGTCTCTTGTTCTGTGGGTCTGCGATTATGTGTATGTGTTTTGAAGTGACCCTGTTTTCCTGTCTTGCAGGTGGCAGCCCTCCAGAGGCAGGTGTTTGATTTTCTGGGTTACCAATGGGCCCCTATCCTGGCTAACTTCCTGCACATCATGGCTGTCATTCTGGGCATGTTCGGCACAGTGCAGTTCCGCTTCAGATACCTCATCTTTGTAAGTTCTTCAATGGGTCGCACTCTTTAGTACCGTGTCTTTTGCTGTGACAGACGCAGCACAATCCTGACGTGATCTCTGTTTTTCTCTTTTATTTTGGGAAGTATGCAGTGTGGCTGGTCCTTTGGGTGGGCTGGAACTCTTTCATCATATGTTTCTACCTGGAAGTTGGAAACCTGTCCCAGGTAATCCATGCGGCAAAATACAAGGTTTAGGATTTTTTTTGGGTCCTTCACCTACTTGTGTCATGAAATAATGGACATTCTATTGATTTACCTGTAATGTTCTGCAGTATGCTATTTTCATTTTTAAAAGTATGTACTGCAGGAAATGTAACTTGGCCAAGTTTTATAATAATTTACATTTTTCTATATTGAGAGGTCTGGGTCTTCTTTTTTAACTCTGATTCTGACTGATTCAGATGTAGCTGCTGCATTAGAAGTTTAGATGTAAAGGCATTGTTATAATCAGACAGGGCTAAAAGATAGTCATTATCCATACAATTCTTAGTTACAGATATGTGTTGTGAGTAGCAACTTTTTATCTATTGAGTTCAATGACACTCGTTTCCCAAAATAAAACAAAATTTCTTTACGACAAGAATCCGTGACAGTGGCCATATTGCAATGATAAACCTGTGAGTAGTATTCATGCACATGTTTATTACTCTCAGGACAGAGACTTCCTCATGACGTTCAACACATCGCTCCATCGCTCATGGTGGATGGAGCATGGTCCTGGTTGCCTGGTAACACCGGTCCTAGACTCTCGCATTGCGCCCGATGACCACCATGTCATCACCGTCTCTGGGTGTCTGCTGGACTATCAGTACATCGAGGTGCTGAGCTCAGCTGTTCAGGTCCTATTGGCTGTAAGTAATCTCACAATTACTATTACCACAATACACAAATCTGTTTATTACTTTGTAGTTATCTTTGAATTACAATAGGCTGTGTTAATATGATATAATAACAGTTTGTGAGATTGAGATGGAGGACGGGCGACAGACCAGGGTCTCATCGGCTCATATGGGATTTGCTAGTTATTTAAGTTTGTTAAAATTGAATTATTACAAGCTCAAATTCTCTTGTATTTGTACTACCAAAATGTTTCATAAAAACTAAAATATAGGTAAGGTACGCTATGCGCCATGTCCTTGTATGTTTTTTGTCCATGGGTTGTATCATAGTCCTTCAACACAGTGAATGGATGTACAGAGTGAATGAAGCTGAGTTTTGTCTCTTTGGCTTAGATGAGAAAACTGGTACAAGATATTTATTATATTTATGATAGAATTAGTCCAGATTACTTATTTTTGTCCATCTCCCAACAGCTCTTTGGGTTTGTGTACGCCTGTTATGTGAGCAAAGTCTTCCAGGATGACGAGGACAGCTGTGAGTACCTCTTCTGTGCTGAGCGCTTGTTTATAATCTTTTATCACAGCATTTTACCAATTAGATGTTTACTTATCTCTCATTATCAAGAGGGCCTTTGTGCTACCAATACTGTGCAGTGAAGCTAGCTCATTGTTTTCTCAATCTGTGTCATGCTGAGCAATATACCACAGAGGATTCCCTGTGGGTGACTGAGCGCTCCATCTGTGGGGAGTATTAAAGATGTCTGCCACAATATTCCCACTGTCAAGAGTGTCCGTCTGTGTGCTGACTCGCCCATGACAGATTCTGTGTACCATCTGTACAAAAACTGTCTACCACCCAGTGTTTTGACTCCAATTTAAACGCAGCATTTATAAGAAACTTCACCTATGTAGTAATCAATATAAAAATGGCAGAAATTTAGTTACAACATACACCAGAGTTGATTTCTTGGGTCTGTTTTCCTTCTGACCTCACACAGTGTGCAGTAATTGGGCTGAAAAAATAAATCAATTGAGATAGAGTTATGTATCAGTGACAGTCGAGCTTTGAACTAGATGGCTCTATCTGTCTGATGTCATTCTGCATGCTACTGATATAGTGCTGTATCAAACACACAATCTGATATTATAATAGATTTTTATGTCAAAGTACAAGATGAGCTAGAAATGAAATACTGGAGACATAGAGGCAAAGTGGTGTAATATCTCTTTTGTTTTGAAGTTGATTTCATCGGTGGTTTTGACTCTTATGGGTACCAGCCCCCTCAGAAGTCATCTCATCTGCAGCTGCAGCCTCTGTATACGTAAGTGTGAAATTATAAACAATTTCCTCTCAAAGTATCTTTTATGTTTTACTTTAAAATAAGGGGTTGTTATAGAGTATCATATTTTTTGAGGAAAAACTAAAATAATAGTTGTTATATTTATCCAAACTCATTCATACCAATGATGATAATGCACACCTTGCAAATGTCAGTCAGTGTGATAATATAAACACGTGTGTCCAGAGTGGTCAAATAACAGACGTTAGAGTGATCCAGGTAGAATCTAGACCTGAATCTCACCACAAATTTGTGGAGAGGACTGAAGACCCAAAATAAGGCAAAGAAGTTTATTGATCTCATGCACCAGTCTGGAAATCTTTGCAAAAGAAGAGAGGTCAAAATCTCATTATGGGTGTTAAAAAATTTAGCAGTTTTCATAGAAAAAAAAAGAAATGGTAGAAATGGATATGAATATTTTTGGGAATGGAGCATTTTATCAAAGTGTACAAATTGAATGTATTGTTGTTTTTTTTTTCTAAATAAATACTACAGTCCTTAGTTACTTTGTTGGCTCCACTTCCAGTCAGAACAGATTTATGTAATTCAGAATTAATCTAAGGTATGAATCGTTTCGGGCTTATCTGTATATATCATGGATATGTCCTGTTTTCTTCACAGGGCTGGTTAAAGTTTGGTAGTGCCCCCTTAAGGCTAAACCATGACAGTGTCACTGTGGATGGAAAGTTGGAGTTGACCGGATTACACTCACTCTGCGTGTCACAGTTTACTCAAGATACAGACTTATCTCAGCCAGAGGAGACCTGAAGTGATGTGTGTGTGCTTGTGTGAAGTACACAACCCTGATTCGAATGTACAGCGCTCAGGGATGAACCAGCATGACAGTGTTCTGACAGGACGATGCAGGACCGAGGAGAGCCAAGAACTGAGGACACCTCTGTCACTGGAGGCACTCTTCACTAAACTGCCAGCTCTCAACACTCCACATGTGCTTGTAATGTATCTGTTTAACTGTGTTACTACGGACTATAGCAGGGGCATTGTAGTAGCACCTGGTTTATAATGCTCAGCAACACCCTAGTGTGGGCTGCCGGTCGCATAATGAAAAGGCACAGCTTGATGTTGTATTAGAATGTGGTGACAAATTAGAGCAGTCTTATGGCCGGGTCCCAAAGCCATAGTCCCAAAAAATATTTTTAGTATGTTTATAACTGTTCAGTGTGATGACAGATCCAAGGGCACTGTGTGAACTAAGTAAAGAACCTTCATCTAACGGTGTTGATTAGGTATCCGGATGACTTTGGGACCCTACATTAGTGTGTCTATGACTATGGGGGGAGCAGTGGGGATACTGTGCATGTAAATAACCAGCCAATTATGTTTCGTTGGTCCTATTTAGAAAAGTTGATGCTGTAGGGATGGGAGACTTTTGTGGTCATACCTGTTTCACTTCTCTCTCTTGAACGCTGCAAACCCATCCACTGGTCTTGCATCAAAGTCACAGTCTTGGATAATACATACAAATGTTATTCAGATCATAATAGGCCTATAACCGTTCTTTCAGCTCAACTTCTCATTCACTGCACTAATGCAGCAAGTTCAAATATGTTCCCACCAACTTAGCATGGCAATAACACGACAATGTGTGGGACAAGGAGACCGAAGAGACACAGGTATGAGGTTAAGAGTGTCTTTGGGCAAAGTCCTGTTTGAAATAATAAAACACTTTGTACAAATGTCGCTTGTGTTTTGACTCCTATTAATAAGCTTAATTGGGCCTTTTTCAGTAGGCCTAGTTGTTTTGTTAACATGTGCTCATTCATATTCAAGTTTTTAATTCGCTCAACTTCTGTGAAATAACCTTAACAATGTAAGTCACCCATGCGATGGTTTATATTGTGACAATCGTAACAACCGAACAAAGGGGAGGGTTCTCACATTTTCCGTGCAGTTTTTTTTTGTCATAATTGCTGTTCTAGGTCATTTCTGTGATGTTTTTGGGGTCAGTGTTCTTACATTCCAAGGGTGTGAGGGAGCATCCCCGGCTCGCGCTGCCTGTGGCGCAGGTGGACCACATGCAGCGTTGCCATGGCTGCCAGACTCCTCGTTACCTAGAGACGCGCGTACATTGGATTCTCCACTGAAATGTATAAACAATAAAAGACATCTGACACTTTAGAATACTTAATACTTTGTAGTTTTATCATTGCACTAATTATTTCGACACTGAACGTCCGTTATCCTGTTGAACATCTATTGGACAATTTGAAATAGGCTATAAAATCGCAAATGTTGTGAATGAGGTAGTATTCTATTCTGTAAAACGCACCCACTGTAAAACAGACTACAAACATAACAAAGAGACCGGTCCGGTGTGTGTGACCCGTGGAAGTATAATAAGATCCATGGTATGACCTCCCTCCACTCCTGGTTGGCGCAATGAACCGCACGCTCTCTCTCATCCCTTCCCGTCATGCAGCGCTCCTGCCTGCTCCTCCGTCGAGCCGCCATGTTGTCGGAGTGAAAGCCTGGGGTGTCGGAGAGAAACTGGGGCTGATATCCGTGACCATCCACCCTCTCCGCCGGTAAGTTAAGTATATTTGCCGGACAGGGTTGGGAGAATTAATGCCCATCCACACGCCAGGGCTAGTATTTTAGAGATGGCGGGGATAGGACGGGTAAACTAGTGTATTTCGTGAGCCCGGGTAGCAGCAGTAGCCTCCCTTTCTGCTCCCTTCTTCCTCCCGTTGTATCGGTCTTCCGCTCCAGACAGCTCTCGGGCCTTTGTTCGCATCCGCGTCACGGGGGCCTGTGGGGCTGCGGAGACGGCAGACAGGTAGACAACACTGCAGGGGTGCAAATAATTAAAAAAAGACTGTTCTGGCGATGACAGGGTGGTAGAAAAGGCCGTTTAGACACTGTGTTTTGGCACCCGGTGTAAGCTTGTGCCGTGGAGGCCGTGTTATTGTTGTAGAGACGAACAGTGAACCCCCATAACAAATCGACAGCGGCTTGAATACGTACATATATGTAAATATAGTTAGCCCGATCTTTGTCACGATTATTTTCCACAATGTTCCGTGTATTGTGTGTCGTTTTGATGTGTCATGTCGCGTTGGTGGAGTATGTTTAGTCTGAGCTCTGTGCTGCTAGCTGCAGGTTGGCTGCATGTATTGTCACACCCCTGTCTGTGGCCGGTATGCAGTGGATTGATTCCGGCTATTGAATAATGATTAACCCACTTTTCTTATGGAACACGGTGCATGTTTCCGGGTGCTATGTTAAAACCATACCAAAACAAGCCGTGTGCGCCTCGCTTTGGGGAATGGCTACTCTGAGCTTGAGGATTTCCGGGTGTTACATGGCGTTGTGATTTGTACTTTCTCAAATCAATGAACGGCTCATCTTGGTAAGAGAACTCATACACACCGTTGTTGTATATCGTACATCTGCACAGAAGAGTACTGTTTATAATGAAGACCTACAGTCTAAGTAGCCTTTTACACAAGGGGGTGTGTTGCTTCTACTTCTTAGGAAAGGGACATGTGTGTTACGATCTAGTGTGTGAGACTCTTTCAAAGGTAATTACTGTATTGCTCTGTGTAAAGAGA
>KN472978.1:28147-53888 GCA_000787095.1 Periophthalmodon schlosseri
CTGTTTATTTTAACAGAAATTAGAGCTTGTTGAATATGGAGTTGTTGTAAATACAAATTATATCTCTTACTGCTTAAACCACAGAGGTGGCCCATATCGACTATAACCACTAACAGACACAACATACCCTGCACTTTACATATTTCTGGGCTGTACCTCAGATAACTAGAATAACTGGATAACTGGAAATGTTTTTATTAAAGTGAACAGTGAACTGACTTTTTCACTTCTAGAATGAATGCAGCACAGTTGTGAATAAGACGGTAAGACTTAAAGATCTCTAAAAGTCTTTACTCCTTTTTAGCACCACAACCTTGAATTGTTTGTGGAAATGTGATTCTCATGATCTATTTTGTTGCTATGCAACTCAAATAATTACAAAAGTCCTTTACACCTAGGCCAATATATAACCGATGTGATGCCCAGTGTACCTTCAGAAGACGTCTTGATCTTAAGTTTAAACATTAAAAACTATATAAACAAAATACACCAATGTGTCCTTTTTTACAATAGTTTTACAATGGCAATTTTACTTTGAAAAACAAGACACAGCTGTGTTGATCATTGAATGAGCTTAAACTGTCTTTAGTTTGCTCCCTTCATGTCATAGTTGTACTGCGTTTCATAACAATCCATATTTCTGTCAAAGGAACAGCATGAACCTGATTAGGAGGGTAAACTGTGACTAAGGAACTATACAAATAATGTACCCAATACCCATGCATTGTGCACTTAAAGACGTACCTGATTTGGGGACTTATTTTTAAGCCAAAAAACAAAACAAAAAATATGTGAGTGCCTAAGCAGCCATTTACAGTTGGCTATTATTGTTATTATTATTATTATTATTATTATTATTATTATTGTTCAACCAACAGTTTTGTAATTTATATGGGCTTGAAGTGCAGACTTGGCTTTAATTTGAGGGTATCAACAACTAGTGTTGTCATAATACACAAATTTCGATACTAAGGAAAAGGCTCAATACTCGAGTTGATACAGATTTTACTACCACCACAACAATAGAATGTAATTTTCAACACAAAATAGTAGTAGTTTCTTTAAAATTATCTTGTGGTCTTGCTTGGGTGTAGATCAAAACTAAGACTGTTCAGGAAACACCCACTGTGTGTGTGTGGTTTTTTTTTGTTTGTTTTTTTTTCCCTTCATATCAATAATGATATACTAAGGATACAGAAAAATGAGCAGGATCAGATCTCTGCTCCCAGGATATCGGCTGTACTGAGGAAATGGTTGACGTAATAACAAGTCTCATAATGTTTAACTTGTATTTATACAAAGAGGTTCTGTAATTACGTGAGGGATAAGTAACAGCTACATAACACATTTTGATTAGTTTTGTCCTATGTTTTTTTGTTTTTTTAAAGGAAATAAATTATGTTTTCGGTCTCTTCACGGGTATCAGTTGATATCTGGTATCGGCAGATACTTAAAGCCATAGTACTGAATCGATGTATCCCTGTAATATACATGTTCATATTAGTATCTAACATAGATATGTGTCAGATCTGAAGTAAAGGCCTGAAATGACACCACTGAGGAGGAAATCCAGGGTTTAGTTGTGTCCATAGGTCCCAGACTTCATGTCGACAAAGTCAACAAAGGACTTGTTTTTTTTACAAAGTATAAACATTTGCATTTTAGAAGTTTTTAAGTCTTTTCTAGACAAAGTGAGTAAAAGTACCACATCCTGTTGAGTTGTGTCCCTTATGTGTGACTTCTGTTCTTCCCCCATAGGCTGTGGTGGAATGAGCAGTGTGTGTGTGTTGAAGAGGAAAGCAGTGCTCTGGCAGGATTCATTCAGCCCCCACCATAGATCTACATCCCCCAGCATGCCCGTGGTGCTGAGCAGCGGAGGACATGCCCCCCCAGCAGGGCAGACCCCTCAGGCCACACCCCCCAGCCAGCAGGTAAAACCCCCTTTCGCAGGTTTATTCATAAATATCCTACTCAAGCTGTAAATTTAGACTGTAATATTATGTGCACAGTGTGACTCCTTTATCTGAACAGTTCTGAAAAGGCAACATTTAGGTTAAATTTGTTTAGTCTCTGCAAGTCATGTCTTTGCCTTAAATCTAAACCGAATAACCATCTAAACAATCAAAGGAGAGCAAAATTATTTATGGGATTAGTTGGGTTTAAATTACTTTGGATGCTTTTTCATAATTGTGTTGTGTTTTGTACAAGCCATGGTCTTGTTTGTCTCGTTTCAATTTTGTCTGTCTGCAGGG
This sequence comes from Periophthalmodon schlosseri, assembly GCA_000787095.1. Lineage (NCBI taxonomy): Eukaryota > Metazoa > Chordata > Actinopteri > Gobiiformes > Gobiidae > Periophthalmodon > Periophthalmodon schlosseri. The sequence goes on from KN472978.1 coordinate 30,400, forward strand.
CAGAATCCATGAATCAACAGAGGACTTACAAGTGTTGTTGTTGGTAATTTGAGGATATTGTGCTCATGTTGTATGTTTTTCTTCAGGGTGTGGCTGGTGCTGGACGTTCCCAAGATGATGCCATGGTAGACTACTTCTTTCAGAGACAGCACGGTGAACAGCCTGGCAAACACCGCTGGCCCACTGGAGACAACATCCATGACAGTCAGGTGTGTGGGCTTTTGTTACTGAGCTTGTTACATTATTGGTTACACAGTACAGATGTTCACTTAACATGTTTTTTTTAGGTGCGGTCCATGGATGAGCTTAACCATGACTTTCAGGCTCTGGCTCTAGAGGGACGTGCAATGGGAGAGGTAAACACTTATTTGTTAAGATTTCTTTTAATAGACCCTAAGGCTGAGTTACGGTGGCCCAATACACTAACATTCAGTTTAAGAATCATGACATTATAATAATAACAATGCCGTCCACCTGTATTGGGCTTTATAGACACAACAAAGCCTCTCAAAGCGCTACACTGTAGTCATTATTATTCACTCCATACTATAGTGGTAAGCTACTACTGTAGCCACAGCTGTCCTGGGGTAGAGTGACAGACGCTACGCAGACAGTTTGTACCAACAGCCCCTCTAGCCTCCACCAATCACTCCTGCACACACCATCAAACTAGGCAGGCGGGTGTCTTGTCAAAGTTGGTGGACGAGTGCAGCCTGAGGTTGCCTGTGCTGATGACGTCACATAGTCATGCCACAAGCATTTGGGGTTGTGAGTTCAAGTCAAAAGGGGACACCAAACCCCAGTCATACCTGGGAAAGGTCTGGTACAGACCATGTGAGTGCCCTTAAATCTGTGAGCAATATCCCTATCTTAACTTGTGTTTTTGCTCCTGCTGATACACATATTATATCAGCTTCAGGGCTGTAGTCTGTATCGACTAAAGACACACCTTTCCCAGCAATTAATCAAGTAAAAGGAGCCAAGGTGTGGTATTGCTAAAAGCTCTCAAAAACTATTATTTCTATGATCTGACCATATTTCTAACCAAAAATGAGCTCACAGGAGTTTACGCACAGCAACTGTGTATAGCATAAACCGGAAAGTACTGGAAAAACTCCAGGCCAGTTATTTGTAACTATTAAAAACATTTTTGCTCTGAGACGTCATCAACCAATTAGTTGATTAGGAGTCTAAAAACCTACAGCGCTAACCAGCATTCCCCTCGTAAAATGTAGAAGATATTTTATATATTGTATATTCCCTTTGGGCTATAATCGCATCCCTCAGAATTAACTTTAAATATTCTCACCAGCTGAAAACAGTGTTTAGTGCTTTTCCACACCTTCTGCATATCTGTGTTTTCACGGTAATTTGCTATAAATTCATTGTGGGGCAACATTTGTCCATGTACTGCCCATCTGAATGTCAGTAAGTTTGTGAAATGTATAATTGAATATTTAGTTAAGGATCTTGATTTTAAGGCTTAAAAAAAAAAAGAACTGATGATGCTTTGTGACTTCACTTGAACCAAAAATGGCGTGCGTATGTGTTGTGTATGTAAATGAGCCATGCACACATACAAAGATTACCACAGAGTCAAACCTGACAAACAGGAAATCCAAGAAAAAAGGATTTGGTGAAAAGTCTTTGAGCAGAAGGTAGATCAGACCCAAGGCTTTGTTTCCTGAAATAAAAAGCACAGAAATCTGAGATGATCTTTATTGTGAGCTTTGAATATCAACCGTTACCATTTAGGTACCTGGTTGTTTTCACACGCTTAATTGGTAATATTGCAGTGTATTGTGAAATTAATATTTATAGCTTTTCTGAATAAAAAGATACATAATTAAAGTGCTATATATCAATAAGCCAAAATATTTAATGAATACTTGTTTTAATAGTAATTTACTGATAAGTCTAAAATATTCTTACTATATCTCATTTTATGTTGGCTTTCAACCTGTTGATTTTCTTCTTTTAATCTCATGCAGCAGTTACTCACTGGGAAGAAGTTTTGGGAATCAGATGACTCTGGGAAGGATGGCCCAAAAGGAATCTTTTTGGATCAGTGGAGGGACAGCGCATGGGGTGCATCTGGTATTTATTTTGCCCATCTTTGCAGTTTTGAGGCGCTTGGATTCTTACCAGAGGCTTTTTTACAGATGAACTTATGAGGTTTATACGAGTCATATAGCGATAGTAAACACTGGTAAATGTACTGCTGGCCAAGTTTTCATCCAATGTTCTTTTTTTTTTGTTCTGTGGCAGATCATTCTGTTTCTCAGCCGATCATGGTGTCCCGTCGGCCAGGTCAGGGTTTCCATGGTGGAGGTGAAGTTGGTGTGGGCTCTGTGATGTCCCCACGGTCAGAGAGTGGAGGTCTGGGAGTAAGCATGGTGGAATACGTCCTCTCCTCCTCACCAGCTGATAAACTGGACCCATGTCTCAGAAAAGGGCCTTATGTAAGATCCTGTGTTGATTATAGGCTAAACATACAATATGATTGATATTTTTTATAATATATATATTTTTTTCTTTTTTAATTCTTTTTTACAGGGTCAAAGGGATGGAGAGGGAGAGGAAGAGAAGCGCGAGAAGCCGAAAGCAGCGTTTGAGGGAGAAAAGCTGAAGGAGTTGGCTGAAGGAGAAGCTGATGTGATTAGCGATGTGATTAATCCTAATGGACTACCTGTACAAAACGGCCTCGATGTGGACGTCAAAGAGTTTGGGTACGATTCAGTGTTAGTCTTCACGGTGCTGTAGCCTGAACAGCCATTTGACTTTCTCCTCGTATACTACTGTCACTCTGGTGCAGCATTGATAGAAAAAAATTCAAGGCGGTGTGTAAACCAGGGGAGGGCAACATGGTGATCGCAATTGAGATCAAAGTGGACTGTACACAGAACCACCTTTCTAAATACAGTGGTCTGCTGAGCTTCTAGTGACTGGATTTAAACACAGAACAACCCACTAGGTGTGCACTAGAGACTGCGCGATATTAAAGCGGGTATTGCCACAAAGCAGCAATTCTGTCTTTAGCTGGTTTCTTTTCAGTACAGGTGCGAAAATCAGTTGATTTGTCAATTTATTTTTAACATTTGAGCTCTCTGACTAAAAGTTACTACATGGGGTTTAAGACTCAGTGTTTATTTTCCAATGTAACATTGGCTTGCTTCAGTAAAAATGGTGGTGTTTTCCAAAACAAATAACAAACTAGATTTTGAGAAGGTTAACAACATCTGGTTTGCTGTGCTAAACTGAGCACACTCTGTGATTTTTATTATCGGTGACATCAAAATCCCAACCTTCATCTCGGAAACCCGAGCACCCGAGGACCACATGAATACAGCAATAGTCCTACCCGTTTACTCGGTCTGTCCTTCACAAGTACTTTGTTTATGAGAGACTCCAAAGTTTTAATTTTTTCCTTTTTCTCAGAAGTTAAGACCAACAACAACAAACTTATTTATGTGGTCAGTTTAAATGGACTTGAGAACTGAAAGGCATAAATCACAGGAGCCCCATGAGCCATCCTGATTGTTTTTAGTATGAGAACTTGAGCGTTGCACAGTGTGTATAAACTCTGTCTGGCTAGTCATACTATTATATCTGTGGAAATAATATTGCTTTCAAGTATGGTATAAGTCTAATCAACTGTAGTTATCTTCTCCAGTATATTTTAGATGTGGATGCAGTCATCAGACTGCCAGACTCAGTTCATGTGTAGCAAAATCTTTCCTAGTTTTCTCTAGTTTTGTAATTTTGCTTTAAAGTCTATCATTTTACTTCCTGGTTGGACGTGGTCAGCAGATGTGACATAGGTAGACATTATTAACTGCTACCTAGCAACATTACTCGATGATTTACTTTGTTAAATTAATGTTTAAATTGTTAGAAAAACATGTTCCTTGCACATAAATTATCCCTGCATTTTGGATGGATTCCTTTTTAAAATGGTGCCACTTTCTGATTTGTTTTGTTTCCTACTTGGGAAGAATTCCAAACAGCCATTTGACTAATAAGCTATGATACATTATTGAACACTGATACTATCCCGCTAAACGCTAAGCAATGATTAGAAAAACATGAAAACCTCTCATATGCACTTCAACTGAAGAAATGCCAGACCTTCTTTCAGGTGCTAACAGATCTCTGTTCCCTCTGTAGTCGTCCCCCGGGAAACATGCAGGCTCCAGGCCCTGAGGGGGACTTGCTTGGAGGCCCGGGAGGTGTGGGGGCTGAGGGCCTTGCTCCTTTGGGTGGTGGTGGGACCAAACCCCCAGAGGACTTCTCGGGTGTGGAGCAGGGTGGTGTTACCATGGACCCCATGGAGTCAGTGATGGAGCCACTACAATTCGACTACAATTCTCAGATGCCCATGGACTCTGCGCCCACTGTGGGTTTATTTGATTACACCAACCAGCAGCAGGTGGGTGCAGTAGTTATCCAAACAAACTCCTGACGTGGTGTTTAAATGTCACATTAACTGTTCACTGTTATTTGCAGTTGTTTCAGAGAAATAATGCCCTCGCAGTGCAGCAGCTAACTGCAGCCCAACAACAACAGTATGCCTTAGCAGCAGCTCAGCAGCCTCACATCGGTGAGTGTGGCTCTGTTTCTTTGGATAGTGACAAGTGAAACTAAACTAACTAATACTCCTTTTGTACATGCAGGTCTGGCCCCAGCATTTGTGCCCAATCCTTATATCATCAGTACTGCACCTCCTGGGACAGATCCCTACGCTGCTGGCCTAGCGGCAGCAGCTACACTTGGTGAGAATCAAAACTCTGCTATAGTTAAGTATAAGGTTTACCCGCTGAGTTTTTGATTATACAACTAGTACTTCTTAAGTTTGTTCACAAAAGTTTGTATGTCACTGTTATTTATAGCATGACTAATTTCTTATCAGTTGTCAGCAGCTCAAATGATTTCTTAATTCCTCAATGGCATTTTCTCTAACATGATTCACTCTGACTGTTGCCAGCAGAGAGTGTAAACAAAGCCCATACAGGCTGTACAGTGTGCATCTTTTTTATACTTTTGAACACTCCATTTGCATTTCTCTTTTTACTTTTAAAAATGTACTTCTTTTGAACAATTTAATAATCCTGTGCCTGCCAGCTGCTGCAGCACTGAAAAGTAATTTAAATGAAACAAAATTACATATTTGCTTTTAGCAATAAATGTAACAGTGAAAGGGAGGCTAAAGGGGAGAGCCAAAAAGGATCAGCCATAGTCTGGTGAAGTGTATGAAGAGGACATTATTGAAATGGATAAGGTCTCTCTGGATTATATCCATATGGCATAGGCAGGTGGAATTTAACATTTGGAGCCTAAATAAATCCCAGGTATGTTTTATTGAGACAACTACATAGAACATGGTTGAAAGTGCAGAGTTATTTATAAAAAATTGGCTGCACTTGCACCTTGTGGTCCACCACTCCACACCACTAAACGCTTTGTTAGAAATACCAGCACGTAGTATGCATTACACTGCCTTTTTGAAATTTTAAAACTTTGTCCATTTAATGAAATTTTGCCAAAAGGCTTTGAATAATTTTGTGGTGTGTGGTTTATTTTCCAACTAGGTCCAGCAGTGATGCCTCCCCAGTACTATGGTGTTACCCCTTGGGGGGTGTATCCAGCCAACCTTTTTCCGCAGCAAGCGGCTGCAGCCAACAACTCGGCCAACCAGCAGGCAGCAGGCCAGGGGCAGCAGAACCAGCAACAGGTCAGTGAGGCTCAAGATATTTTTCATTATATTGTATAATATTTCATACTACAGTGCCAGAGATGTGGAATACTGACGATTCTTGCATGTAATAATCTGACTGTCTAATTTGTTTTCTTGTATCTAGGTAATGCGTGCTGGGGGAAGCCAGCGGCCTTTGACCCCTAGTCAAGGTCAACAAGGTCAGCAGAATGACCAACTGGTTGCTGCTGCAGCGGTGAACTCGGCTCTTGCTTTTGGTCAAGGTTTAGCTGCAGGTGTTCCTGGTGAGTGAGCGTACACAAATTGTCGTTGTGTGAACTTAACTTTGTCTAATGTTATATGTGTATCTCTAATTCCCAGGTTACCCGGTGCTGGCCCCTGCAGCCTACTATGACCAGACAGGGGCATTAGTAGTGAACACTGGAGCTCGAAGTGGGCCGGTCCGCCTCATGGCCCCTGCATCTGTCATCATATCGCCCACTGCTGCACAAGCGGGTAAGTGCCCACATAAGAGTCTGAATGAGGGATTCAACAGAAAATGATGTAAAATCACAACAGCAGAGATTAAATGATGACTATTCATGCATCTATGAAACAATATACAAGGTTTGTTTTGACAAATGGACATTGTTGTAAACTCGGTCATAAAGCCCCACTTACCAAATTTAAGTTGTCCATTTCAACAGTTTGGTCAACTGCTGACATTACCTGCACATGTACACAAAAGTAGTACCAGCAGGGTTTTTTTTACATATCTCATAATTGACAATAAAAAAAATCTCATATTTATCTTTACTTCAGTGGCAGCAGCGGCGGCCTCAGCAGGTGGTGCCAACGGTGGACTAGGTGGGGGTGCCAACGGTCCGTTCCGTGCCATGACGTCGCAGCAGCCTCAGCAGCAGGGTGGCCCGGGCGGTGGTCTGGGGGGCAGCTCCTTCTATGGCTCTTCCTCCCTCAGCTCGTCGTCGCAGAGCTCCTCGCTGTTCTCTCAAGGCTCAGCTCAGCCCGGGCCGGGATCTGCCTCTCTGGGCTTTAGCCAGCCTGCCTCTTCTTCTCTTGGGGCCACTCTGGGAAGCCTGGGAGGCTTTGGGACTGCAGGTGCAGTTAGATTATTTTAAGTAAAATATTTCAAAATGAGTGTTGTGTCATTAAGCAATACAGTCTATTTATTGTACATGAAATAATCACCAAGTTCATTTTTTTTGCCTGGCTCCCTCTAGTGGCCAACTCTAGCGGTGGAAGTGGGTCACGAAGGGACTCCCTAACAGGAAACAGTGAGCTGTACAAACGAACACCCTCCAGCCTCACCCCGATCGGCCATGGAGGCTTTTATAATGGCACCTTGGGTTTCAGTCCTTCTCCAGGACCTGTAGGAATGCCTTTACCCAACCAGGGTCCCTCCCATTCGCTCACCCCTCCACCGTCACTGTCCAATCACAGTTCCTCATCCAACCTTAATCTTGGTAAGTGCTTTAAACATTACTTGAACAACCAAACATGTATGTTAATTTAATTTGAAGTATGAAGATCAATTCATACATCATAGCTATACACAAGTTTGCTCACTCAACTGTTTATCTGACCTTCCAGGAGGCCTGACCAATGGAAGTGGGCGTTTCATATCGGCAGCGCCTGGAGCAGAGGCCAAGTACCGCAGTGCCGCCAGCTCGGGCTCCTCCCTCTTCTCACCCAGCAGCCAGCTGTTCCCGTCATCACGGTTACGCTATGGCATGTCCGATGTGATGCCGTCTGGCAGAAGCCGCTTGCTGGAGGACTTCAGGAACAATCGTTATCCAAACCTGCAACTTCGGGACATTGCTGGCCACATAATGGAGTTCAGCCAAGACCAACATGGAAGCAGGTATTTCAGTTGGCTTCAAGCAGCCTTACATTTAACTTTGGATCTGATCTGAACTTGGAGTTGAGCCTTTAAAATGCCTGTGATGAATAAAGGTGATGGATATCTGGTTGTTTTGTCTTTTTAAGGTTTATTCAGTTGAAGCTGGAGAGAGCCAGTTCAGCAGAGCGCCAGCTCGTCTTCACTGAGATCTTACAAGCAGCATACCAACTTATGGTGGACGTCTTTGGCAATTATGTCATTCAGAAGTTTTTTGAGGTGTGATGAGACGTGAGATTTGAGACATAAACTGTAACAGTTGTTTCTGTGACATTTTTGTAACATTTTGATGCTTATTAATGCTTGTTAGTTTGGGAGTCTGGACCAGAAGCTGGCTTTAGCGGAGAGGATTCGAGGCCATGTTTTGTCTCTGGCTCTGCAGATGTATGGCTGCAGGGTTATTCAGAAAGCTCTGGAGTTCATCCCTTCAGACCAGCAAGTCATTGTAAGTACATTATTTCAACTGTACTTTTAATTAAGTGTGTGATGAAGGAGTCTGGGTTTAGTTCAGCCATTTCCTAAAAGATATTCTTAATTAAACCTTGTGTGATCTGTCAGTATAATGCCCTTATCCTTTTATTCAGGACATTTGCATTTAGATTTTAAGCTCATTTGCGGGTGACAATCATCCACCAAACTGCATAGTCCCTTCAGTGGCCGATTTTTTTTTATTCTCAAAATATATTCTTTCCTTGTGCACTTGTGATATTATGCTTACTGTCATCTGTAAAAATATACATACACATGAAGCAAGTTTTCTGACTCTTTGTGGAGAGGGGTACATCCATCATTCCTAAAGGAATATAATACAGGTCGTAGGGCCAGTTGTGTATAAAGCCAATGTTATTTGTTGGGCTTTGGGCTACAGTAAAAAATGAAAGCTATTGGAAAATGCTTTTAGGCAGTATTTGATTTCTCAACATTGACCTGTCGCTCTCCTCACTCTGCCTCACAGTTGTTCTCTTGTCCCTCCAGAGCGAGATGGTCCGGGAGCTGGATGGACATGTCCTTAAGTGCGTGAAGGACCAGAACGGTAACCATGTGGTGCAGAAGTGTATTGAGTGTGTCCAGCCACACGCGCTGCACTTCATCATAGACGCCTTTAAGGGACAGGTGGGTGTCCCTGTGCGCACCAGTCAATATTTCCTCTTTCTTTGTACACACTGTCACAGCCTTAAGGCAGGCAGCATATTGTCACTGCCAAAATGCATACACACAAACTCTTGCTTTTCCAGGGACAGGGTACGTTGTCATGGCAACAGAAACCAGTCTCACCAGCCATCTTATTTTATCTTGTAGTTAAATGTTGCGTTAGCATAAACTGTTTAAGATGCATGCTGATTCTGTATAACTTTTATACATTTTATGTACTTTTTTTGTAAGCTAATGAATTGTTTTTTTTCCTTTGGCATGTTTGCATTTTGTGTAACTACTGTACTACTCTGATTTGTTTATGTAACTGAAAACATGGCAAGAATTTGCTTTCTCCTGCCGTGCAGCAGAGGTTGGGTTTTAAGTATGAGAGTTGCTCAAATAACAAACTTTGTGTGGGAAACAATAGTTTTGTTTGTAAACATGCAGAGGCACACATGTTTTGAACCCAGAGCTGCTGCACTCTGCTCTGCATCACTCACAGGCACTAACTGGCCTTTGCCCCGCAGGTCTTCGCCCTCTCCACTCACCCGTACGGCTGCCGAGTCATCCAGCGCATTCTAGAACACTGCCTTCCGGAACAGACGCTGCCCATCCTGGAGGAGCTCCATCAGCACACAGAGCAGCTCGTGCAGGTAACACGTCCACAGATCTGGCAGCTCAAGTGTCTCCATTTCAGTGTTTTCAGAATACACAGGCCTTATGTTGATTTTTATTTTTTTTTTTATATGAGCGTCTCCCAGTGCACCCAGATTTTGGCTGTGTTTGTCTTGACGTCAAGCGCACCAGCTGGTCTCCTCACATTTTGGTTAATGTGTTTGTGCGGTTCTTCTTGCTTTCAGGACCAGTATGGCAACTATGTGATCCAGCACGTTTTGGAGCACGGAAGAGCAGAGGATAAGAGCAAGATAGTGGCGGAGATCAGAGGCAATGTACTGGGACTCAGCCAGCACAAGTTTGCAAGGTGAAACGACATCTTGAATTATTCTGATTGAATGATTCCTCGCCATGTGTTTTACATTGGCACTAAATCAGTATTGTTTATTCTTCCAGTAATGTGGTTGAAAAGTGTGTGACCCATGCATCCCGAGCTGAGCGAGCTGTGCTGATCGACGAGGTTTGCAGTCTGACTGAGGGCCCCCACAGTGCCTTATACACCATGATGAAGGACCAATACGCCAACTACGTAGTGCAGAAGATGATAGATGTGGCCGAGCCCACGCAGCGCAAAATTGTTATGCACAAGGTTAGTTTCAAGTGTATGAACTAAATTTTAGTTTCACAGGCATAAATAAAGGAGATGCATTATGCAAAATCAACTTTTATGAGCTTTAAACCTTTTATATAATGGTTTTCACTCATAAGTTACCAGAGTTGTATTTTCAGTGATTCAAGCATGTTTGAGTAATCTGTATTTGAGGCTCGAGTGCTCAGAAGATTTCTGATTTAATCTATCTCCTATCCCCACCCACACCCCTGTACTTACTTGTGATTCTTTGAAAATGTTATACTCTGAAGAATTGTTACATAAAATTGTTAAAACACCAGTGACCCAACACCAGTGAAATGTCACTATGAAGAGGCAGGGCCAGCAGTAAAAGAATGGACCCATTTCTATTATTAAGCAGTTTTACATCAATATTGCAATATACAATGAAACTAAATGAGTAAAAGTAAAGACTTGTATTTGACAGTTTATCGCTAAATCGCTAAATACCAGAAATAAAGCATAACATGCCCTCTTTAATGGCCACAATGTCCACATCAAAAGGTTCTGTTAAATTCAACAGGCACTCAAACTTGGGTTAGTTTGTCAAATTGGTGACACAGTGATACTGTGCAGCTCATGGTTTCCTATTGGGATAATACCCTAAACATCATACAGGATTCAAAAGGAATAAGGCTACAATATAACACATTTAATGCTGTCTGTTCATGGGGTTAATAAATGATAACTAATTTAACTTGGAACTTGTCTTTGGTCAGATCCGGCCCCACATCTCCACTCTGCGAAAGTACACATATGGCAAACACATCTTGGCCAAATTGGAGAAGTACTACATGAAGAACGGCGTTGACCTGGGTCCTCTCTGTGGTCCTCCAAACGGGATCATGTAAAGCCTCCTCCCCCCTTTTGTCCCGAAGCTTTTCCCTGGAATCATGTCTGTCAGATGCCTTTTCACTCATGTCCTCCACGCCGTCATGTCTAACAGCCCCGACTCCAATTGACCCTTTGGAGAGTGCCGTTCCCCATTTCCCCTTCGCCTCTTACTCGTCGAGGACACGGAGTACCCCTCGATCCCTTGTTTCCATGACAACCTTACAGGAGGAGCCTTCATTGAGTTGTTTCGTACCCCTCCCCCCCTCTGAGCCCTGGCCTGCTGATCTGGGGCAAGCGGGGAGTGGACAGAGGTGAGATCCTGGCTTTCTCATCCATCCACTCCCGTCTTTTTTTGTTTGGAATTTTTATTTTGATTTTGCTTTTCATCAGATAAAAACTGAATCATTTCACTTTTTGCTACTGCTGCGCCACAATCCTACTGTCCCTCCTCCCATCCTTATAGCTTTTTACCACTATGAGATGGAAGAAGTATTTAATTTGTCTGACTTCACTGAATCATAGACAACACACCATCAGCTAACCAGCAGACAGATCATTTAGCATGGGAGATTCGTTTCTGGTCTTGCTTCTATAAATATAACGTGTATACTTGGTGTAGACCTTTGCATATATATATAAATATATATATAAAACTTTGTAGTTTTTCTGGTTTTTGATGTTGAATCTGTATCTATAATGTATCCTAGTAGTGACCACATACTTCTGACTGTATAATTGTACATTTGTAAACCCTTGTAATGTAAAAGTGCTTTACCACCCTTTTTGGTATGAGAAAAGAAAATGAAAAAAATCTCACCTTAAAAAATCTTAGAAAAACCTGTGCATTTCAGTGTATATTCTCACCTCCTTGGTTGTGACATATGAGTTGTTGTATATTGTAAATTGTAATATCAAATTTTGTTTTGAAAAGCCCTTTCTATACAGCGTAGTACTTGTACAAAGATTCGTCACGCTTGGTTTTATCTTGTCACTGCTTAACTTAAGACATTGATCTCCCACTGAACCCCAATTGGACACATTCTGTTATATTTAGTGGTGTCTTCTCATTTGTTTAAGAGTTTTCGTTTTTTCTTTTGACCTTTTTTAAGCTCTTTTTATAGGAACGCTTTACCCCACGAAATGTGTCATGAGTGAGGGTTTGCTGAGCGGGGAATGATTTTTGTCCCGTCTCCACAAACCCTTTAAGATCATGCCTGCTTTCTGTGGGGGAAGCCTGGATTGTACAGAGGAGATCTTGTGTTTTTTGGCATTTCTCTAGTGCTGTAAGTGCTGTATCATACTGTCTATGTCCTTTTGGGTGAGAGAGGCATCCCGCTGATAGTGCGGTGTACATTTGAAGCAGCCTTGTGTATATTTACTACGAGCACACCTGTAACCATATGTGTATAGTTAACAGAACCTGTGTATGCTTATTGCCTGGGCAACTATTTTTTGTAACTCCTGTTGTAGATTGTCTCTAAACAATTGTGTGATCTTTATTTTGAAAACCAAACTGAACAAAAAAAACTTTGAAAAGTTCACAGTCTCATGCTTTTGTGTTTCTTTGCATTTTGCTTTATCACAGTTCAGTACCTTATAGGACCTTGTATTAGAGGTGTGGGAGCTGTGTTTTGTACTCTGGGATCCATAAACATCACTGATTAATGTAGCTGGCATCTTAATGGCACGGCCCTGACTATAACGCACTGTGTCGGGACTTGTTCCAGTGACTGCTCCTAGTAATGGCACACAAGCTATAACATGGCTTTATTATAGCACATGTTGTTATGCTCTGTGAGTGAAAGAAGAATTTGCCATACTCCAAATGCACAGTGCTATACTAAATACATTATATATACAGTTACGCTGAAGCTTTTACGTTATATTAAAACATAATGGGCCTCTAAGAAGCTGTAACTGTGAAAGAAGGAAATTAGTAATAAATACCGTCTCCAAAAGACAGGAAAACCATTATCTCAACTTGTCAAATCAATTATTATAGTGTGTTTACTGGAGCATAGTGTCATCCCCAAAATTCTCATTACAGCATTTCAGCAGATACTAATTGGCTGGCTGCTCAAACTATTTTTAGTCCGCAGACTCAGGTGTGAGCGAACACTGGTTGTTTATCGGCTTAATTAGTTATCTATATCAATAGCCTACACCTGGTAAAATTGGTCGCCAAAAACATTTGGCTAGTGGGTGAAACTAATGCGCGGCAGCCCTGAAGACACCGCGGGGCTGTGTGTATTTTAAGTCACTTTGATGCTTGTTGGTGCCTGGGCAAGCTGCAGGGGGCATCCTCGCCCTGACTGCTGAGATACCCCCACCTCTCTCAAAGGCAGCCTTCTGAGTCGCACACACGCACATTACCCTCCTCCTGCCAGACTCCTAGGCCAGGCAGCGACGCCATACGGAACATCCTGCCCTCCACGGACGGAGAGGGGGAGGAGAAACAGAGCGTGTACGCACAGACCCAGAGTGTATTGGGAATAGACACGGCGAGAGCAGGGCTAGTGAATCCATCAGGTCCGGAGCACAAGAAGCGGAGGACCGAGGGGAGGGCCTGGCACAAGCCTCCTGGTGTAGTGCTGAACGGGAGCAGAAGCAGCGGGCTATCGCCGACACAACTTGGATTAAACGAGCCGTCAAGGAGGACGGCGGCTTGCGCGTTTAAGTTGGAGAGACTATCCCTCACAGTGTGCAGCAGGCAGCGGCAGCAGCGGCAGCGTTCGTCCCTCGCACACCTCCCTGAACCTTGAGAAGGCAGCGGCGGGAGGCTCACCATGAAGCTGCCTCGGCTACTGGCGTTGACGGCACTGCTCGTTCACGCCGCCACGGTAAGCTCCGTACACATCCCTTTGTTAGCGCATAGGTGCGAGTGAGCGCGAGCTACCGTTAACGTGACAGTCGTGATAAAACGGCAGTCGACCTAGATATGAGCCTTATGGGCCACCCTTGACTCCCGTTGGAATAAGGGGGCTGCTGGCGGCTACTGTGCAGTGTACCCCCACCCCCCGCTTTCACACGCGCCTTTGTGTCTCTCAGACGGGTTTACTGTGGCAGGAGGTGTGTGTGCGTGAGCGTGTGTGTGAGCATGTGAGTGAGTGTGGCGGTAATTAGCGGGTAATCTCTAATTGGACTTGATTATACAGTGCCTCTGTATGTGGAGTCTGTGTCACCCGCTCACATCCTGCCCCTAATTTGGACCAGGCTGCAATCTGCGGAGTTTATTACTGGGGTTCCCTCTATAAAGCTTGTTCTGGACCTCTGCGCGTGTGCGGCTGTCCGGTGCCTAACCTGCGAAGTGCACATTTCTGGAACAGTGGCAGAGCATTGTCCGCTTTGAGTTTGGGCTCCTTCCCGGGGTATCCTCCATACTCAATCACTCTCCTTTCCTTATTGCCAGATGAGTACGAGTGTGTGCGCAGAGTGTCGAGGGTGGGGTAACGGGGGAAGTTAACGGCGATGCGGTACGAAAGCTGGCATGGCATGATGTCATCGGGAATCGCGAGGAAGGCGAGCTGATTAGGCATTCGAGTCCCCCCCTCCCCACCACCATCCCTCTCAACACCTTCTCTCCGGAACCGTCCACGCCATCCAAGTTTTACGCGCAAGATGCCCCCCCATAGGCTCCGGCAGCACGCCCACACTTTCCGCCGCCGTGGATCTAGATTTATCCCGTGAGGAGGAGGTGAAACTCACTGAATCATTGAAAGAAAATGGAGCATCCAAAAACGGCCACATCTACTTTTAAACCTAAAACAACAGAGTCTTTCACAGAACAAACACTCCCATAGAGCGAAGTGACAATGTTCAATAATGTATTCAACATCTAACGCCTTGTCATGTTTGATTTGCTCCCTTTTGGAAAATATTAGTTCAACCCCCCATACTTTTATCTTTTTCAGTGATGACACAATCTTCCATATTTGGCCCGACGGGATCAGAAAATCTATGACAAAACCAGATAAGACTTGGATTTGTCTTCAGCCCATGTCTAATGCCTTTATTAGGTTTCTGGGAGATTGGAGCTGCAGCTTTGATCAATACAGATTTTTGTAAAGATAAAGTTCAATCTACACAACGCACATATGCCCTTCTTGCGTGTTCCCAGCCAGCATGTCTCTTGGACTTAAAAAAAAAAAAAAAAAAAGTTCAACAGCTAAAGCCTTTCTTGTCTCCACTAGACATTATTATTATTCCAAGTGGTCTGTTCAAGGACGTTTTTGATTCTATTGGATCTTATATTGTTAATGTTGTGAACTGAATCTTGACCCAAATATTCTCTCTAACTTTAGAACCATTTCAAAGTTGCCCTTTTTGTCTAAGGTTTTAGAGAAGGTTGCATATGACCAATTGCAGTATTCCTACCTTAAACGTAACTAAATTGGTGAAAAATTCCAATCTGGTTTGAAGTACCAAAACAGCACTTTTAAAAGTTTTTAATGACCCGCTTTTAACTGTTGACTCTGGGAAATCGGCAGTTATTTTGCTTTTAGACTTATCAGCTGCCTTCGACACGGTAGATCAGAGCATCCTTCTGTCCTGCCTGGAGACACATGTGGGTATTAAGGGTACAGCACTCTGTTGGTTTCAATTCTATCAGACAGGAGTTTTTCTGTGAACATAGGACAGTACTCCTCCTCTGTGTTGCCCTTAGAGTACGGTGGGCCCCAGGGTTCTACATTAGCGGGGGCACTCTTTGCTCTGTCATGGTTCCCCTGGGTGATGTTTTTAGAAAGCACCATGTCACATTTCATTGTTTTGCAGATGGAATTCAAATATATCTGCCAGTGACTGCCAATGACAGCCTGGACCACAGTCAGAGCTCTACAGAACTGTCTCAGGGATGTGCGGACTTGGCTGAGCTCAAACTTCCTGAACTTAACTCAAAATAAAACTGAGATTATGGTGTTTGGCCAAACTGCTTGGGCCTGACAGTGTGATTGGTCCTCTGTCCTCGTATTGTCGCCTTGCAGTGAATGTCCAGAGCATTGCAACTCATCTGCTGACAAAAACTAAGGGACAATAGTACATGAGGCCTGTGCTGTGCAACCTGCGCTGGCTCCTATTTCATATCAGGTGCAATTCAAAATGTTATTGATTGTGATAAATATCTGCACTCTATGGGTCCTCTTCATTTGAGGGAGTTACTTCAGCCCTGTACTCCACCCAGAGCCCTGAGGTCAGCTGACCACCTCCTGCTGCTGTGCCCATAGCCAGGCTCAAGATCAGAGGTGACAGAGCCTTTTCTGTGGCAGCGCCCAGACTATGGACCAGCCTCTCTCTACCTGTCAGATCCTCTCAGTCTTAGACACAGTTTAAGACTGCACTGAAAACCCATCTCTTCTTCCTGGCATTTAATACTAGCTAGACAGGATAACTTGGTATTTTATAGTTTTTTTCCTATGTATCATGTTCTCTGTATATTTTTTTGTTGACTTTTATGTGAAGCACTTTGGGCAGCTGAAGTTGTTTTAAATTCTCTATAGGTAAACTTGAATTGAATTCAAAAGCTTTGTTAATGGGCTCTGCAGTTACATGGGATAAAACTTTTTTCTTGAACATTTTCTTGTGACAGAGTAGAAGGACAAGAAACAGAAATAGAAACTATATTGAGCAAACAGACACAAGCTGGAACTTGAACTTCAAATGCCCCCCCAAGCCGAATTGTTTTTAGAGCATTTTCTTAAGCCTATATAATCATTATGGGCTCTTCAACAGGGACACGCAGGTGAAGAGGCCTCTCCACGTCAGGTGCAGATTCCCCTAACAAAAGCAAAATTTGGCTTTCACTGCTGCATGTTGGTCGTCAGTTATTTATTACCTCATGCACTAAACTATATCTTGTTCTCTCTGCTTCTTTCAGACAAATGTTTGTGTCTGCAATAGTTTAAATGCTTTAAACTTTCCATTACAGGCTCCGTCAGTTTTCAGACACATTCCTCAACTTTTTCAGTGCTTTACTCCTCCAGCGTGCCCTACAAAAATCCCAAATCTCTTTAAATGAAAATTAAAGATTAGCCACAGTCGCCTTTAAGTGCTGAATTTCCCAGAACTAATTGGTGTTCCTTAAACACATTGTTTTCAAGGGCCTCTTTGGGTCCGGGGCCCCGGGGCATTCGCCCAAATTGCTTAGTTAGTAATCCATCCTCGTCCCCATTTCTTGAATGGGAGGATCTCTGCAGTGCAATGCTTCAATATGTGTTGGATGTGCTTCTTTTTATGTCACACTGTTGGTTTTAGTTGACATGATTATCACCCCATGTGTATCTGTGGAAGCTTGGATTATTTCTAATTTTGCTCATGGTTACATTTTTTTTTTTTACATTTCTTGAGTACATTTCTTTAATCTTTTATTTTGCATTTTGTAGTTATGTCAACATTAAGGACAGCACCTGATTACAATACTGTATAAGACCAATTGAATAACAAGCTGATCTAAATGAGGCCTGACTTATTTGCCCTCTAAATGTATGGACTTGTCTGTCCTCGTGTCGTTTGTCCCAGTGGAGGACTCCAGTCTGTGGTGCACACAGCAGATCATTAGTGTCAGTGGGTGCAGCCGGAGCCAAAGATCCTCCAGCTGACCTAATCTGTCTTTAAGACTACGGATGGAGACAGGTGTGACACACTTAACTGTATACAGTATGAGCACTCTTACAGAAACACTGCTCTAATGCTGCTAATTTAATGCTATTGCAAGCCTGGCAAAAGCTGTGAGAATGGATGACAAATGTTATGGTCTACAATGTATCAGAAATGTACCCCGTTCAAAGTAAGTCTTGAGACTGTCTGTAATCTTGTAATGGGTGAATCGGTGGCACTTTATTGGCCCATACTGAAATAATGAGAGTGTGGTGGTTTATCTGTCTGTAAACTCTGCAGCTAACTAGCCATTGTTTATACGCCGCCACAAAGCATAGCAGCTGCACTGGTGACGGTCAAAGAATCTTAATTTTGTCCAAAGTCAGTTAAAATGTGGTTAAAGCTGCCAGACTCTTCACCTATTAATTCTATTGTGTTTCTAATGACTGGATATATTGCATCCTTACCGCACATGCTCTTTTAATAGTAGCTGTTCAGACAGGTGCAGGTGCTAAAGGTATTACTGACACATAAGTAAACTGTCTCACTGTGGCTATTCATGGCTTTCAGCTTCCTGTTAAAAAAAGCCCTCTAAATGTTGTACTGTATATCATTTTGAGGACTTTCCCCTTTCAAAAGATACAATACTTAGGTCTAAATTGTTAATCGCTATGGCAACGGCCGTAATTGTGCATCATTCTGTGGATAGCTTCACCTTAAAGAGCACAGACGAGGAACACATGGCCTTCCTGTAACAGCTCCTGGCTCTGGACCAGTTTCTTCTTGACATCATCGTGGGTAGCTCCAGTTTTCTGACATCACGTCCGGATGACTTTACTTTACATTGGAGACTAATTTTCCCATAGACATCTGCTGCGTCCCTCAGCCTCCATCTGTGTGCGAGCGGCTCAAAAATAGTGACAATATCCTGCCAAAGAGTCGTTCCCTTTTAACTGCTATTCGTGAAAGCGTGGATCATGTTTAACCCGTGAAAATGAATCAGTTGTTTTGTTGCCTTCTTCCCATCACAGACAAAGCCCCCCATAGAGAGAGAGAGAAAGAGAGAGAGAGATGAGGGGAAGAGAGGAGGGACAAATGAGGAAAAATAAGATGGTGTGATGGAGAGTGTGGAATGTGAGAGGCAATTTGTCTTCAGCCCGACTCACAAGAACCCACTTCCTGTGTCAAAGTCCCCACTCATGAACAGCTAAGGCGGCAGGTACATAGTCAGGTCTGTGGAGGTATTTCAGGTGTTTGTGTGAACCCGTGGGTGGAGGAGTGAGTCTCAACTTCCACAGAAGACAGACATAACAAGAACTGTGATTCAAATGCCAACTGCAAATTTATCAGGAAAATATTGAATGAAATTGCCAGAAATTAACAATAAAATGAACAATTTGTTTCCCGTGGCCTGGCTGACTGATCTGTTAAGATTATAAGGCAATACTTTATAATAACTACACTCGTTAATAGCCTTAATGAAGCATGAAAAAAGACTTGATTCTTAATGAACAAATCATTTTTTAAGAATGAGTCAGGCATCGCAACTGCATAATTAAAGGGTTAGGGAATTAAGGAGATGAGAAGTAATCATTAACTATTTGTTCAGGCATCTTTTTAAGTGTAGTTTGTGTTGCCAATGACATTTAAAATGTATTTAATGTGCACAATTGAAGTGAGTTAATAGTTAAATTAATCTTATTTTGATTAGTTTACATCATGATCTAATGTTCCCATCGTGGAGGTGTAGAAAAGTAAAAACTGAATACTATAAACGTGTCTGATTGGTCCTTGTGTGGACTTCTGGTTGCAGAGCTCTGGGTCATCCTCCAAAGGACAACGGAAATGAAAAAATTGGCCTTCATATTCTGCCTGCATTCAAGTCTATGAGAAAAAAATATTCCTCATTCCTCTGTTTATCTTGCCTTTGGGTGTTTTGTGCAGTGGTTTGGTTAAATTACTTTTCTTTTATCTTTTGTAGGAAAAAAGTTTGACTGTTTTTGATTTGAATGGAAAAAGTACCGGCTCTGGGTGCGCTGTCACAAAAGCAGTGCATTTGACAGCACCTTTTCTGGAATAATTGGAGCTTAAAATTAGTTAAACCTCCTCTTAGTGAGAGTGCGGATTGACTTTTTCAGCTAGAAAGAGTCCAAGTGAGGAGTAATTGCCATAACCATGTAAAGAATTGTATGAATTTGAATGAAGCTAGAGTTTGAATTTCGTTTAGGACTTAACAAAAGACACATTTACAACTGTAACCACCCCTCTTCCTGTTCCTTGTATAAGAACAAACAAGCCACAAATGATAGCTTGTACTTTTCGCTTTTCATTAGTTGGTGCCATGGCTTTTGTTTATCGGACAGTTGCTATTGGCAACAACACAGTTTCCCAAATATGGCCTGGAGGTCAAGAAACCATCTATGGTGAGAAGTTTGAAAGCGGAGTTGGTTTCCAAGTAGGCTTATTGAAATGTTGTGTTTTACTTTTTAATCATGAGACAGGAAAACCACACTGTGATACATTTACAGTTACATTTTTATCCCTACAGATGACAGACTTATACTTAAAATGCTTAAAAGGAACAGAATTGGAGTTTTGTCGAAAATACCATCAATCAATGCCAACCAAACACGCGTGGATCAATATTGTTTTGCATTATCTAATATAGCAGGACAACAGGTCAATATGCCTTCAGAGGACAACCCCTCAGATGACCCTAAGGTGTGGCCCTTGTCTTTAAACATCACTGGAAGCAACTGCAGCGTGTTGTGACAGCTTTAATTACAGCTGTTTTTGACCACATCGTAATTTTAAGACTTTAAATTGAACTAATCACCCTGGGATGAACATTCCCAGGCCTCAGGAAATGGAGGGAAAATGAAGGCAAGCTTTCATTTCCGTGCTTTTAAACTTTGTAATAGTTGCAGTCGCCTTTTAAAGATGACTCTTCTTGATGCAATTGTGGCGGCGCACAGACTGTGGTAAACTGGCATTTTCCAGCCATGATGTAGATTTAAAACGCATGAAACGATGTACTCTGGGAAGAAAATAAGGTCTAACGTTTTTAAACCATAGTTACCATTATATATTGTCCCACACTCCTACATTTACCCTCTGTTAAAACTGCACACTGTACTTTGTTATTTTTCAGAAGTTAAAAAGCTATGAACCTGTAACATAATCATAAAACTGCTTCACTCCATTGTAAAGCAGAGGTCAAGTACTTGTGCCAATGCTGAAATACTTTTATCCATATAAAGATAAACCATGGAGTGAGTTACCAAGACTATGTCCCACAAGATGGTTTAAAAAAGCCTGAATAAGCATAATCTAGAACCTTAAATGTGGAATATGTAATTTTTTCTAGTGGACGGTATGCCACCTGCATGTCTCCATGGAGATATTATCGCTTTGTCAAAAAAGTTCCACTGTATAGCATTAACCGTACACTACCAGGCAACGTTCTGTGGAGAGGCGAACCTGCTTACACCAAGAATGCACGTTTTTCCGAGGTGTTTTTGAGCAATAGAAACACCTGTAATGGAATAAAAGTTGAATGCCATAAGGTGGAACATTCCGTAGAAACAACATCTCCAAGGAGACAAACAGATGGCGGATCCCCTTCCAGAAAAGTTACTCCGCACACCTGTAAGCTAGCTTTTAATTTATGAGGTGGTATTTCCATTTAGCATCCCATGACATAAAATATACTCACCCAAAAATACATGAGTAAAAGCGTTTTTAAAGAGGCACTCAGAGATGTCAATCCGCCGCTTGACTAACAGTATCCACTTTCCTCGCACCTTTTGATCCACTTACTATTGAGCAATCCGAGAATTCCCTGCTCGGATCTTCAAAGATATTACTAAAAACTACCTTGTATTCACTTGTCTGAAACCCCCTCGCCCTCTTTCTCTCATCGTGACCAGTGCAAGACACAAGCGCGGACATGCTAGCTCTCATCTCTACGCACCGCCGCACATTTAACACTAACGTGCCGATAATCTTACTCTAAACTACATCCGCTATTCTCCCACACGCGACTCGCTGCTGAATAGCTGTGTTGATTCAGTGACTCGGAGAGGGGGAGACCGAGAACGCTAGGGGTGTTTTTAGGTAGGTCAAAACAGGCTGCACACCACTGTCTCTTCACTGTGCTGTAATTGGGCGGCTGCACACAGACATACTCGCATAGTTATTCTCAAGAGTCAGTGCATGGATACAAAAGGCAAGAACTGGCAGAAGGGCTGGAGAAGGGAAGACTAGAAGCTTTAAGATAATGAGAACGAGGGAAAATGGACAGCTGATGGTACTATAGGAGTATAAGGGAGGCTTGATTGCAGTGAGAATTTGAGCACTACTTTTTAGCCCTACAGATCCGTATTTAGGGATGTTGCCTTTCACATGGAGCCGACCTGAGGGGGAGTTGTCTCTGTTAAGGCCAAGATGGGGATGACGCGTTGTCTTGTGATTACAAACCAGACTAGCGTGATTTCTCTTCATGGCAACCAGATAGCACGGCCTTCTGTTCTTGACAAGTTCTTATCTCAAGCGTAACGATAATATTTTTCCCAGCGCCAGTAATCAATGTCAAATTCTTTTCACCGTTATATGACAATTACGCCTACAGTTGCAAACAGACCACCCAACTGTTTAGCCAACTCTGGTGAACACAACCTCCTCAGCAAACGTAATGATCTGTCCATTTCCTATAATGAGAGTTACAGGGCTGACTGGTCTTTAAGCACTCTGTTTTCCTCCATTAAGGCAAAGACAGCAGGCACCTGCTCTAGTGTTTGTGCAATCTTTTATAAAGGTGTCACTATTCGTCTGCTAACAACATAATGCTGCCATTTTCAAACACAAACAGGTTTTTCCAGAATCTGTTAAAGTGTGAAGTCACATGGACCTTGAAATGGAGGAAAAGTTATTAGGCTTTTACTCAGAAAGGATTACTCAGTACAATCTGGTGAGACACACGTGGGCACATTTATTCAATATTGAATTGTTGAATAACGTACTAGACAGCTATTCACACGTACTGTGATTCACGATCATGCAGCCTTGAGATTAGGGTGTTAGGGGGACAAACCTGAGACCACCGACTGAACAAAGCAAAGACCTGTACACAGAATGTTCTACCCTCTCCACGTCTTCATTTTTGTTTATTGAAAAAAGTACAACCTTTTAAGTTGAGTCGAGTGATTCATCAAAAAAAAAAGATGATGGTGTAATTTCCAAACTGTGGTCTAAAGTGTTATTTCTGCAGTTGTATTGTATTGTATTTGAAAATGTCTTCATGTTTTGTACAACACATAAAACTCAACCAGAACATTTACAGCCACGTTTCAGCACGTTTCTGATGAGATTCATTTTTGTCAAGATCAGCTCTGTTATTGCAGTGTAAATGTTTTGTTCATTGTGAGTGAATGGCATGTCATTAAATGTGGGCTACTACTTGGAAACATTCTTATCTGTTAGATCAGATGGAACTGATCTTACAATGGGGAAATGAACTTGTTAAGGCAGCTCTTCAAACACGGAAAAGTGCAGATTGCGAGAATCTAATAATAAAATAAAATCTAATGATAAAGATTGACAATAGGCACTTCATTGACAAGAAGTATTTTTACAAGAAGTAAAATGGGACATGGTGGTGCCTATTATAATGGGTTTCTTGTCTATCCAATTTTTAATGTTCACCACTTTCCTCCAATTTCAAGCCAACTAATCCACATAAAACATCTCACCAGTTTGTGTGTCCATCGAGCTGAAATGCGGTGGGCTTTGTAAATGTGTGTGTGCTCTGTAGTGTGGGCTGTGGCCTATAGCACGGTGTAAAATGAGTGCTGGGATGTCGTCCGGAGCAGAGTGGAGCGCGATGGAAAACGCTGGGATGGAGGGATGGAGAGGTGGGGGCAGGGAGGACGGGTGGCTGCTCTTTTCCCAGGAGGCCTTGCTGCTGTACCTGCTCTCTTCACGGCCGTTGCCATGACAACCAGCATGGCTGCCGCCGTCACCCCCTCCTCTTTCCC
>KN472978.1:53928-71518 GCA_000787095.1 Periophthalmodon schlosseri
TTCCTCTTTCCCCCCCCCCGCTCTTTCCCCCTCCTTCCTCTCTCCCTCCGATCTCTCCATTCTGCTCCTTCTGTGGCCATTGTTCATTTCATTCACTTTCTTCACGTGTCTATTTGCAAACGCTACTATTGCCTTTCATACGTTCCCCTTTGGCTCAATACTTCAAATGAATCCATATGTGTTGGGTTAAAATAGCATTTCCCACTTTGAGCGGCCCGTGTGGCATGGCGCTATAACAAGACTTTAAATTACAGAGCGTAAATGCAAAGGCGCTATCTCCAAATGCCACAAAGCATTCTGGGATGTTCTGTATGTTTCGCTATAAATAAAACCTCCAGAAACAGGGCGCCTCCCTCCTCCCCGCTCGCTCCCGTGTGTGTATGTATGTTTGCGAATGGACTGCATAGGCGGCGCACCGCACCATTATACCACTGTTTGCTTATAGCCGTATTATCATATTCATGGTTGTATGGCAGCATCTTTCTCCTGCGTATTGTCCTATCCAATTGCCTGCATATCTCCGAGGTAATTGGGTTAACGAATAGGCCGGATGGGTGGGGTCATGCAGAGCTGAAACCCAATGCGGCCCAATGGGAGCGAGGCTATGTGAAGTTATTGATGGGGGCAGATAAGCAGAAAGCTCAGATAAGACTGGTGGCTTGTAGTTCTTGGGGTTTGAAGTGTGGCCTTTCTCCGACCTCTGAAAACACCTCCAGTATCGCGCTCTCAATCTGTTTATCCCTCCACTTTGGGATTTGTGGGCCACTGTATGTTTGTCAATTTTGCTCAATGTGCCATTTGATTTCTTCAGCGATTACAGTGGCCAAGCTGAAAAATCAGAACTAGCTGAAATATTAGAAAAAAGATTAGAGACGTGCGTTGAAAAGTTTGTAATCTTTGTGGCGGTTAGGGTTAGGATAATTTCCGTGATCTCTCTAATGTTCCTGCCCCTGGGTGTGTTTTAAAATGCGCACTGTACATAAACTAAAACTACTAAACTATATTATAATTTTCTCCCCACATATTAAATGTTAACATAACTTACTTGGTTTAAGACCAAAATCCATTCCCCGTCCACCGAGAGATGAAGCAACGGTCTTATCAGTATTTGAACATTGCTCATAGAAATAATGAAGAGATCCACATCAATACAGTTTTTTTCCACTAACGAAATTGATCTGCGCTGCCTTAAACGGCCATCGATTTTGTGTTTACCACTTACCGTACTGCTACCTCTCAACATAACCCAAACCCAGGTAACAAGGTTGTACGTTTCGGCCCTTTAACGATATCAGATCTCCTCTTCCTGTGCCACGCTCCATTACCTCTGCCCCTGCTTCAGACAGAATAGACTTGCCCTGACTGGAAACTGTTCCTCTGGGAGCCCCATGTTTGAAAATGACCACTGTGTGCGCTCAATGCCCTGTAAGCTTGTTTGGACTTAATAGTAGCATGGACTAAATGAAGATGCAGTGCAAGACGTGAGTGCGCTCTGCAGTGGAGTGGTGGACTAGAGGGGATTCATAGATCAGGAGCCATAGGAGCAACGTCGATTGGAAAAAGCCCATGTTATAGATCGCTTGTTTCCGTAGAGATGCAAAAAAAAGGTCATGTAAATGTTTGCGAGGAGCCGTCACACGTTGAGCTCGATGCGCGATGGGCCGTATTAATATTCTGACACCCAATTTATCATCGTCTCTTTGCTCTCATCTTTGCTCTGCCGGTGATGGATTTCACATGATGTTTTGTTTTCTGATTACAAATGTCTGAAAGAGTTTGTGTCACGTAATCTACAGATCTACGCTTTTGTTTTTTGATCGCAGACTGGTAATTGGGGTAGAATTCGTTTTTATCATCTGGGAAGCTGTTACAAGCCAATATTTCGCTATTTACTATGGTTTAAAAATTTGACATGTGCATCTGTCATGTCAAAACCTGTCGAATGTTTATTGAGACAGATTGTCATCTCTCGTCAATAATCAGCTTGGGGCTTTTTAATTTGGAGGTCTCCAGCCAATCCTCCTTCAGCACAACCATGTGATTTGGAGCAGAGTTCAGCCTTTGGAGGAAGAAATTTTGTCTTATTGCTCAAACCTAATTAGGATTATGTTATCACTAGTCAGGAAGTCATAGTTGGGGTTAGAAAAACATAAAATATTGCAGAAATTAGTTTTTTAGGTAGGAACTAAAAACTGTACTGTCTGGTAAAGGTGTGCGCTTTAGTTGGCTTAAAACTGCATCATCATCTATGCGTGCTGTTACTGGCTTTGACATTTGCTGTGTATTCTCAATATCATTCGCACAGGCTGCACGAACCTTCGCTCTAGTCCCTGTATTTGGGAAAGCGACACATAGGATGCACACGGGAAGTATTTATAGATCCGGCCCCTCTCTCTTGAGCTGGGGGGAGTTTCCTGAGTGCATGTTATGTGACTGTTTACATGACAGTAAGCAAAGCGAGTTTAGAAAGAGCCTGCCCTCTTGTGCCAAACATGGTATAGGCTACAGAGCAACAAAGAGCCATGTGACTATGTACGTGTGTGTTTTGAATAATTTAGCCAACGTCCCGACTGAGAAGTGAACCAGGTCAGCTCATTGCAAGCATCATCTTCCTGCTCTTTTCCCATACATCTAACCATCTCTACGCACACCTCTCTCTCCCTCTGCAGTATCCCGGGCATCCGTTCTACCCTTCATAAACAGGAACTAGGTAACAAAAGGCTTTCCCCACATCACATCTCCTCAATTATCCGCCTACCACGAGGAGGGGAGAGAGCATCGATCCAATTAAACGCCAGACATTGAAACCCGCGGCGTGCAAGTGTATGGGACTTTTTCCTCACCGCGCTGGACCTCCTCACGTAAGCCTTTTGAACCTTGTGCGTAAAGGGGCACATTCAAAGGCGTCTGCAGTTAGCCCCTGAAGCTAATTAGCTTTCTGCGCGGTTGTGAACAGGGAACTCTCTCTGCAATATTGCTTAGTGGTTGCAGCAGTGCGTTCCCATAGGGCACAATCTCCCCGTAAAAGAAAAAAAAAAACACCTCCACAGCCTCCACACGGACACGCACGCTCAGGGCAGGCAGGCACGTGCGCGTGGCAGTGGCAGCAGGTGATTCATTCTTAATCTTTCATTCCAACAGTTGTGGATTAGCCCTAATCTTCAGCCAGCAGAGACCCAGGTCTGCAAAGGGCTGAGTGACACCGTGTTTGCAGCATGTACTTAAGGGCGCTGTTTATTTAGCGAGCGGTGTATGTGACGAGATAATTGTTTCCCTTGTTGATGCCGTAAGACGCGGTGTTTGACAGGACACGACACAGCTCATATTGACAGATCAGACTTTCACACAGAAGTTATGTACAGGCGATGACAGAGAGGCCGATGCGCTTTTATTTTGCCGGTAATTACTAGAAATAAGCTTGGGGGTAAAAATAGACCTTCCTTGTCTATTTGGTGGTTACGGTTGGATGTGTTTTTGGTTACAGGCTTCGGTTACCAGTAAGGGATGATCTGGGGTTTGTTTATAGTTAGGCCAATAGATGTTCTCCATTTTCCATTACATTCTTTAGGTAATACACAAATTGCGACATTTGTAACAGTAATCAATGCTCTGTAGCCTACGGGGGGCCTACTGTTTCCAAACCCATTCAGTCAAAGTTCATACCTAGTCTGACAGGCGTAGGTTAATGACCTTGGTAGTCAAACTTTCCAAACTTTCCCAACACTGGAACACATTTACATCAATTGAAAATGGCTTCTGGATGGGAGCTGAAACATCTTGATCACAAAAATTGAGTCCAGGTGACCACCAATAAAACCTTCTCTACTATTTAAATTGTAAATGCATCTAATGTTTTTTTTTTTTTTAGACTATCAACAACCAACATCTCAGGCAACTAGGCAACATATTTCCAAAGTTGGTGACTGGGGTAATGCAATACTGATTATCATGGCTAGAATAATTGCGATTAACGATTATATCACAATCATTATTAAAGTTGCTGACAGTTAAAAAATGTTATGGATGTGAATAGTAAAAGAAAAATTCAAATCTGCCAACTGGACAACGCATTTTTCTTTTACTATGGATTACACCTGGATGATTGAGGGTTTACACAGACGTTATGAATGTGAATAATTATAATTTTAATCTCATGAATAGATTCCATTTAAACAACTGTTAAAGTATTGTACTTTGTTATCAGTGAAAACAGCAATGATCTAGAAGATATTATCAGGAGAGGGAAATGGAGAGGAGAAATAGTTTTTTTCTGCACATTCTGGTGATATAATGCCGTTTATCTTTGTTGGCGATTCTCACGATTATATGAAATGTCCCGCGAACGATTACTGTCTGCCCTTTTCATGATATTCGATATTATTATTTATCGTCCCTACGGATTAGAACAGGTTATCAAGAACAGTGTCAAGAGCTAAGATAGATTTCTGTAAGTGAACAAAGTTATTCTAATCGCTAATGCAAACATGCACCAAGAAAGAAACTTTGTCGCTCAATACTACTGATGTATTCTATTCAAATTATTATAGGACCACATTTCTCTCATCTTTGGCTCGAACAGGATGCTGATCTGCAGAAATGTTGAAAACCCATTTTGCCCTCTGCCAACTCACGCTATATTACACCATTATGCACACCATTTAGCTAGCCGGACCTGAACTCTCTGATTGAGCCATTGTACCTTGATAAGTAACAGCACTTGGGGGAAAAATATTGGTGGCTGAATAATGTCTAAAAAATGGAACAAAGCAGAGGTGTGGCGACAGATTTAAAAGCGATTAGATGCTGCGGGGAGCTGGAGGCAGTGCAGATTTGAAGGGAATGAAAGGGGAATAAGGTCAGAGGCAATCACAGACAAAAGTGATATGAAAGGGCTGCTGGGAAATGCGGTTCGGAATGGAGCGGGCGGAGGCAGGCAGCGAGATCTAGAGAGCGCAAAATAAGAATAAGATTTGTTAATTTGTAAAGGTGCTAAAGGATATGAGCTCTCATCAGCGGCGTGGCCAATGAGCGAGGAGGAATGGCTTTAGGTGGAGTGGGATGATAAAAGAGGAGAGGAGCTGACGAGGGAGAAAAATGGAAATTGAAATGAGAGAATGATGGGGCGGTTGGGTGTCCTGATGGAGGCGAGGGTGGGGGGAGGGGACGTGTGTAAAGAGCTTAGGGCCGCTGAGACGGATTGAATGGACCGAACAACCTGGACAGGATTACAACGACAGACCAGAGAGGAGCGAGATCGTATCGTCACACTCGCGATGTATGCAAGAGTGTTAAACGTGTGTGAGCCATCAATGTGGTAATGGACGAGAGCTTACAAAGACGTAGAGGTAGATTGCAAAAGAAGAATATAAAATCTGTCTATAATCTATATTTTTCTTTTGCTATGGATCAGACCTGGGCGACTGAGGGATTACACAGATGTAGAGGTCGATTCATTTAACGTAAAATGGTATGAGAGAGTATTCTACGAAAGCTCAAAATTTGTACGTTCTCGATTCATTTGGCCACTAATCGCTCACCCAAACAGTAATTTGAGCCAACACAAAAATTAATCCTCTCTCCTTGGTCTGTGTTTGACCTTTCCTCCAGTTCTTTTTACAAAAAACATTTTAAAAACTCTCGTAGCTAACAACACTTTCACACTTCACTAGCGCACTGTATTGTTTATTTGCTTGTTGTCCTTGAGCTGAAACAATTTGGCTTATTTTCACTTGACCATTCTGTCCCCTTGTAAACATCACTGCAATTTTAATTAAACCAGGCCTCCGCTATATAGCTAATGCGTAGCCGTTGTTAAAGAAGCTAATCTGAGTGTTAGACAATTATTCACAAGCCATTACTTACTTAAATCCTTTCTAAATAGACAGTGAATAATGTTGCCCACTATGTAACGGTATCTTATATTGCAGAAAGCAGTGAGAGTGGAGTAGACGGCCTTTTACCTGAAGCGGCTGTGTGCATTTCTGAGTCAGATAAAAAAGTGAGCGGGGAAGTCCTTTTAGATGAATATTAAACACAGCGCTGCACATTTCACCCATTAATCCTCATTATCTCCACACAATATGCATTCATTAGGCTCCAGAGCCGACACAAAGCCGCACTTCTAAGTCCTTTGTCATTTTTAGCTCTTCAAAGTAATGTTTGAGTTTTATGAGGAAAGGGATACGAGATGGAGTGATCAGAATGCTTCACAGCTAATCTGCAACACACAGGCACCACTGGACTTGTGAAGCAGTTTTGTTTTTGACTTTAGAGAATAATTTAGAAATGCTTTGAAGTTTATACGTCACTTAGTTTTATTAGCGCCATACCAAATTGTTTTACAACAAGTGATTACTGAGTCACTGTCACCAGTCTAACCAATTGGAATTTTTAAAATTATGAATACATTTTTGTTTCTCACTTATGATGAGCATTCCAAATGAATAAAGCATTAATGAGCAGATGCACAAATGCCAAATGCTGCTGGTGGGTTGGAGTGGTTTTAGGCTGTGTCAGGTGATGCAGTGTGCGGGAGGCTTCCACAGACACAACACATGAGCCATTCTTTGAGAATAACAGGGCAGACACAGGGCCTTATTTGCTTCAGTAGTTACTCATGATCTGATGAAGTCTTCTGACTGTCATTCAGCTAACAAGGATCCCATGATTAAATGTGTGATTAGGTCAGAAGCGTTTGCTCGTAATAAGGAAGCAGGCGCTCTCCTCTTATCTACAGCTCAGTGCAGCGACATCTCATAACCTTGGTAATTAATGTTTGATATCACTGTGTTATGATACATAAAGAATCAATCCTCTATCACACTGTTGGCCTGCAGCCTTCTGTTAGATCCTAGACATAGTCAGGGCTGGCGCAGATCAACAAATGGGCGGTGTCCAGACAGTGTGGCAAGGTCAGCTGGTGGGATGCCCCTCAGCGGCAGTTTGTTTACCTGGGCTGCGTCTGGGTGAGGCGTGAGGCACAGAATGATAATAATAGGCATCATGGCCTGTGCACATGCACTCACACGGCAAAGGTGCATCTTTCCATCCCAGATTGAATTACACAGAGTTGATTGGATTTTTCTCTCTCCTGCTTCAAAGACAAAAACACTCCTCTCTCACCCGCTGCCTGAGGTCCCTCTATTCCATCATTCTCCTCAAGTATTCTCATTTGGTATTTTCTTTAACGCTCCACTTTTCTGCATCAACATTGCCTGTTCAGTCACCGTTTGCTTTCTCGTGCTGCCGCATGACTGTCATTAGCCTGATTACTCCAGCGGTAATTATACTTGTGATTTAGATCACTGTTCATGGCACAAATGTGAGTCTCATCATCACTGGAGTTTGCATTTTCCTGTGTGGTGTGACTCAAGCACTTTCGATTAGGACTCCATAAGACGGCATTGATTAGTGTTTTAGATCTTCCCTGTGCCCCTCTGGCTCACAGCTCTCTGCTACACAAAGGAGGCATGGTCCACGGGGCGCTCTCTCCAACATGGCCACATTTTTGAGCCTCTTTGAAAAGTTTCTTAGAAACAGCAGAAAAGTTGCAGCCACAGGCACCACGCCCTCCCACTGGCCCTCAGAAATAGGCCCATTGAGCAGCCTATAATCACGTACATACAAATCTGCATTCACCCTGTGCTCTCCGCTCTCCAGAGCCACAAAAACGCAGCCACTGACGCACCAAGAAGCCGGCAGCATTCTGCGAGCACCAAAACTCTGCTGCTCTGTCTGGTCTGTGGGAGCAGAGACAGGATCTCGAGGCATTTGGCTCTGGGACAGCGCATAGTGCATACCCACTCTCCTCCTTACATAGAGCTGCATGTTTCATAAGGTCATATATAATGGAGCAGATCCACACAGCTGGCCTTGTGCATGTCATTGTGTTCCAGTGTCAGTGCGGCCTGAGATGTGCTTAATCCTGGAGGATTGTCAGATTAGTGTAACAGCTGGTTCATACATCCACATACATCCCTATAAACCCCTCCCCCAACCTGTGTCAGCGCTGGGCAGCACCTCCAAAACCTCGGCTACAATCCTGTTTGAACACACATTTTCAGTTATACTAAAAATTATAATTACTTTATGTCCCTTTTTTGTTTGCATTAGTGAGTAGCACATACAACCTGAAGTCACGAACTACATTTTTACTTTCAAACCTACAAATAGGCCCCAGTAAATTGCTTCGCGCCTATTCTGGTTCCCTCCACTTTGCCCCTGCACTTCTGTACAAGCGTTGGTGCGTGACTCCTCCTCAGTTCCAGTCCATTACACCATATAGACAGACTGGTGTGGCACCTCCTGTCGAGTGTCTTCAGCTGCTCACTTACAGGTTAAGTAACTCTTCGCTCTAGACGACAAGTGACCATGTTTACCGCCCCCTCCAAACACATTTCCCATTCAAATATTATGTTACAATTCTTTCAAGAGCATCACAAGAGAAAAGCACATTTGCGGATTCCCCATAGAGCCGGAGAGTAAATAGAGCTTATTCATGCATTTTAATATTGGAACAACTATGAATATTACAAGAGCCACTTTATATAACAGACCACACACACTAGGTACTGCCTTGTAGTGTCTTTAAGAGAAGACGACATGAAACTGACCAGAGGACGTTCTGCCCTATAGTTTGATCTACAAATTGACTACACCCTCATAAGTAGCGTGCATAGTTTGTAAGATTATTTAGAAATGATCGTGTGAAGCTTGACACACAAGCCTCTGCCTCAAGGTTTTGAGGTCCAATTCCTAAATGCTTACTGTTGCTGTGTCCTTTGTCAAGACAAAAATCCTTGTACTTGTATGTACCTGTATGAATGTGTTGTGTGAATGGTTTCTCCTTCTTTTCAGACACATTTTAAAGTGTGATATTGCTGAAGATTTGCTATGAACAAGAATAAATTCTCTAAGTTATTCAGCCCCGTATTGCTAAAAGAAAATGCAAAAAAGTTCACTATAGTATTTTTTTTCTTTAATCTTTATTTTTAAATAGCATTGGCCATAGCTTATCTTAAATTGAACATTTCAAAGATCATTTCAAAGGCAATTCTCAGTATAACCGTTCATATATTGGATTTCCTATGTCGCTGATGAGTTGAATGCTTCAATTGAGAAGTATTCAGTAGAATTCCACAACTGTGTAATTATTGTGACAGGGTTTGCAAGTTTCTGTACTGACCCCTTGAGTCAAAAATGGATTCCAATTATGACTTGGAATGTTGGAAATTGTGTTTAGAAAGAGAAAGTGATTTGATCATTCGCCTAAACCTGATTGGATTCGAGAAATTAAAATGTTCTTTCAGCCATGGCCCACCTTTTTATACATTTCCTTTGTGAACCTGTCTAATTCTGTAGAAGCTTGATGTCAGCTCCTTTTACTGCCTGAACCATACACCATATATATGTGACTTTCTATAAGATCCTTCAGCACTTGGCTCATTTCGTGCAACAGAACAGAGACGGGCAATATTGGAAAGATAATATTAATGTTTTGGATGCTGAGGTTTGAGGAGGACTTCAGGAGCTTTAAGGCCTGATATGATCTATAATAACAAACTAATGTAATGCCATCCTCCCACTGGTTTTGAATGAAGGATTTAATATGGCCTCGGTAGCACTATCAGGAAGCCAATCCGCCAAAAGGACTAAATATAGTGGGCTGAAGAGGAAAGACGTTTCTGTGTTTCCTGGCTGTTGTATGTGTTTACAGTTTAGCGGCTTGATGGTCCGCTGGTCACGGAGCAGACGAGTGTGAAGGAAACACGAGAAGGATCAAGATTATATTTGGCAGTCGGTTCATTTAATGTAGCTAAATTGCTTCTAAAATATTTGGTAGCTTCCATGAGGTTTCTATATAAGGCGATCTCTCGACAAGTTCACAAGTTTTAATGAGGTGAAATATGTGTTTTATTTTTAGGTAAATTAGTTTGCTGTTGCCTGTTGAATTGTATGAAAGTTTAGTAATGAGCGTTTTGAAAGACCAATAGATTCTGAGAAAATGAAACAGCATTTTGAAACATTTTTTCATAAGTCTCCGCTTTAGAGCTTGTGTACTGTTCATTGATTTTTGCTTAGACCTACTGTAAACAACATTTTCTCTGATTACCCAACAGTGTGGCTCTAGAGCATCCAAAAACACTTCATTCCAAGAGCTAATCATAATATAAAATCTCTTTAGAAGTGTTTTATTTCAAACATTGTTGCTTTGTGTGAACCCCTGCTGCAGCTGCTACTATAAAAGAACCTCATCGCACTTTAAAATGAAGTTTTCCTGACTTCCAGTCGACACAGCCATAGAGGGTGAGAGCTCAGATTATCTCACAAGAGGAGACACTTATCACGAGTTTAAATGGGTGACAAAAACCCTCGTATTCATTCTTAGAAAATTACTTTTTGAATGAAGATATGACCTGTGCTACTCATTTTTCTCTCTTTTTTATATTGTTTTTACTCCTTTTTCTATATTGCACCCTGTCGCCAAAGCTGAACATTTTTAGTTTGAGTCTGAAAAATGTGGAAAAACTGCTTGTCCGCCTCAATAACGTGGTACCTTTTTTTTTTAACGTTTTGAAAATAAAGGTTTTAAGTATTATATTTTATTTGCAGTTATTTTATTTCATATTTGAGTGGCCTTAAAATAGCCAAAATGCTTGTTTACCGGTGCATTGTTCTGCTGCTGTTAACATGCAGGTGTGAAAACAGTGAGGTCCTCACTCGCTCCCCTGACGTCACCGCTACAACATCCTGCCGGGACGTCCTACCGCGTCTCTGCGTACTCTGCTCGCGTGCTGTTGGGAGTCCATTAGAGTGACTATGCAAAAGCCTATGTGTGCTAATCTCCTGTGAAGGTGCCAGGTGCGTTAACCGGGCCATCACCTGCTAACCTACTCAGCGTCTCCAGCATGTCTCACTGTACAGACATGTGCAGTCCAGGCCTGGCCACTGTCCAGCGCTCCCAGCTGGCAAAAGGAGGAAGAGCAGGCGGAGAGAGCAGACAGAAGGAGAGGAGGAAAGGGCTAAAGATGGAGAGATTATAGACGTCACTGTGGAGAGGTTTGGGGATCCACTCCGGAAATGAATGGGCGTGGGACGGCACAAACAGTAAACACACTACACTATACAGTCTTTTCCTTATTAGGACTTGAAAGGCTGACTGTATCATCATCTCCTCTTGGTTGCTCCCTTAAGCAAATCATCTGCTTCCATTTAACCCCTCCTCTGGGCGAGATTCCGGGTATCTTCTTTGTACCAATATGTTCACTGTCCCTTCTTTGTTAGTGGATATTTCGGTATAGTCAGTTGCGCTTTTTGGCATATTGCAATCTGCTACTGATTTTGCCTGGACTTGTGTCATACCCATTATGTGTGATGCGGAAATGGACCAAGCTGAATGTTAAGGGAGTTCTTTTACAGATGGCACATGGTTGTCAATTGCCCACTTGTGTTAGCAGCAGATTTGCATGAAAAAGCAGAAAATATAGTCATAGTCTAACTCAGAAAGTCGGCCTCGTAGCAATTTACAGTGGGCTGTTAAATTGGATGGGTGACTAAGGCTTGCACACTCACGCACAACATTCACTTCATTCACTATTCCAGGGGCAACTTAAAGACGGGATAATATGCAAAACTTTCTATCGTATTAAAATTGTTATAATTGTTCCCTCATCAAAACCAAGCCTGAAGTGGTTTATGTCACCCATGCATGTTTGAGTGAGCCATGGTGACCTAAATGTTATGTGTTAACAACTAATACCCCATAGAACTAGGCCTGTCATGTTAATTACTATATCATCTTATCGTTCAATATATGAAAGCTGAAACAATAGTTTTTTTTGGCTCAATATTTATCGTGTGTACATTTGTTTACACTTTCTTTGCAATAATGGGTCGTTTTTCGTTATTTTTGTTGTATTACCAGAGGATTTGAGCTGTAGAGGGTTGAATAAGTCACTTCTACGGCTTATTATTGCTTCATTCTGCTGTCTATTTACAAAATGAGTCACTGGGATTATCTTGCTTTATGGTTATGTTGTCAGTAGTAAAATGCTAAAGTAGTTTCTGTATTATCGTTTATCATTATATTTCCCTGTAGCAATATGTCGTGCTTCCAAATTTGTTATTGTGACAGGCCTACGTAGAAGTGCAATACCCTCTGTATAAAGTAACGCATTCAACTTTAAACCTAGTGAAGCCAACATAGGAATAATAACTTATAGTTGGTTCTCACAAAGATTTAACTCACCACATGTTTGCTTAGAGGCAGTTCTAGATGAATTATGAAATATTTCTATTTTGGACTCTGTCTTGTATAGGATAAACAGACATGCCCTAGTTTGCAGCAAATCTTAATAAAAAAACACCAAGTCACTGTGTATTCCTGCCCAGTGCATCTCCAGGTTGCAGCTCTTACTAACTTGTATCATAATGGGTCAGACTGTTGGGAGTTCAGCAGACCTGTGGTGACTGTGAATCAGCTGCTGCTTTACGAAGCGTGGGCACAGCTCCTACTCTGAGTTAACCTGCAGGAGGACCAGGAAAAGTGGACCGTAAAGTTCACCTGAGCTCATTTTCAGCACTGATGTAATTCCTGTCGGCTGACCCCTGCAGTGTATAAGCGCCCGCTCACTCAATGTCATCTCACACACTGCGATGGCTTTAACAGGCTTTTGACATTTCGTTCAACCTTAAAGAAGTGAAAGTATGCGCAGAGAACAATCTTGTATGGTTGGTGCAGCTGTTGTGTCAGTGGGAATGTGACCACCCAGTGTTAAAACAAATTATAGACCCTATATTGGTTTATGCGTAACCAGCCTGCAGCAGAGCAATTGCACATTTTCAGCTCTTGTCTTATTAAATCCGTCTAAAATTCTTGTTGGATTTCATTGTTGTAAATCTAGTTTGTAGATCTAGTTGTGATGATTGTCCAGCTTGTGTCTGCGGTGGTTTAAAGAGATGAACTGGTTGTCATGGGGTCAAAAAGTCTGTAATTGGAAAACTATGTCCTTTCATTTAGTTGTTAGAGCCTTTATTCCAGTAACTACGGGCCTCTGGCACAACAGTCATTTGTCATATTGTCAAAATATACTTAGTCCTGGATGGATGACTTTCAATTTTACACATTTTCTATAAAATACCCCTTCAAATATAGCCGTGTAATCAATGAACTGCAGAGGCAGACATTTCAAAACATACACAGCTATGAGAAACAGCTATGCAGCGTATTCACTATGCAGTTAAAAGGTGCACTATGGAACATTTCCGGTGCAGGGTCCAACACCTGCTCTTTGCCATTTCAGTGTTATTCCTTTTCTCAAAATGTGCACATGGCACTTTTCTATCTTGCATTTATTCCATTACACGTAGACCTGTCATGATAACAAATTTTGAGTTACGAAATATTGGGGAAGAAAATATAGACGATAAATGATAATACTGAATGCATTTATGCCACTGACACAGTCGCCCTAAAGCAGGATTCCCCCCCCCCAAAAAACTATTCCATATGTACAGCTTTGTTGATGAACATGATCTCCAATACGAATGAAACCCTCTACAGCTCAAATCTTTAGAAAAGTATATAAAAATTGCAAAAAGTTCCGCACTAGTACAAAGAAAAAGTCCCCCCGATAAATATTGACCCCCAAGAATAATTACCCCATGTGTCACGTATTGAACGATAAGTCGATGTAGTATTTATCTTGACAGGCCTAATTACAGGCTTATGTAAAGTACAGAACATATAGAACATTCTCGACCAATCAATAACGTTTCCATGGAGACTCTAACGGACCCTCCACCAGAAAAGTTACTCAGTGCAACTCAAAATTAATTTGCCTTTTACATTCATGTCTGGATGTTTAGGGAATGCTGTAGTGTCCAAATGCATTCTTGTGTTTAAATATGAAAATGTACAATATTGTAACACATTGAATGGCTGAATGCTGGACAGGATTTTGTGAATGCGTCTGCTCCCCTCTCCTCACAGTCGCGCTGCTGACCCTGGTGCCCTGCCTCTCCTTCAGCGCTGTAAATGGACAGATTGCTAAATGCAGGGACAGACACAGAGGAGCGGGAGGACCACAGATGGTGCCACAGAGCGAAGAGGGAGTATTCAAATTACTCTTTCACAGTTTGAGAGCGTCTCCGCAGTCGTTGAGAACATTTGCCTCGATAAAATCACACGTATTAAAAAGAACAATTACTGATTATTTCCCGTAACAGAGCGCAGAGGTGCAGGTCTCTTGTATCATTGGCTTGTTCAAATAGAGATGTGCGCCAGCCAACCACATCCTATCGGGTTACTGAGGAATGCATTTGAAGTCAATCACAATGTAGCCCTCTATCTGAACTGTTGGCCCAAAGGGAATCTCCTACAAAACTGAACCACACCAGCCAGAAAAACCAACTACATCAAAAAGCATCATCGGATCACTGCGATATCTGCAGGCTAAGCTTCCACGGGAGCTAGCTCACTACCACACTTCAGCCAAATCAATGCCTCCTCTCCTTGGGCTCTATTGTTATCTCACTTCCTGCATGCGAGTATTGGCTCAGCTGGTCCTGGAGACAAAACACACTGCAGCAGATCCCAGGAGACAGCAGCAGTACAGATGTCTTCTACTCTTTCACACGGCCAGTCATCACTTAACCTTCAGACTGGTGCAGTGCTGTCAACTTAATGCACTCAAAACTAATGAAAAAACATGTAGAGGCATATGACATTTATCTGTGTTTTGTTTTTTTTTCTTTTTACTTTTTATGTCTTTATTTAATAGTGTTGTGTCCTCAATGTGCAATATTTTGATACAGTCTTGAATCATGCTGCACCTGCCGTTTTACTGGATCTACCATGTAATCAATACAAATACATTAACAAATTTAAGACGCAGACCAATTTTGCTACTACAGTGAAAAAAAACACCCTTGCATTGGTCAAATAGCAGTTGTATACAGTAAAATGTGTGTGGTAAAAAACCAGCCAGTCGACAGAAATTTGGGGGCCCGAGGGAAGGAGGATCAAACGGGCCCCTCTTTAATATAACTACATAGACAGAGGTTCTAATTCTGGGCCCCTAAGACCCTGGGGCCCGTAACAACAGACCCCTTTGTTGGCCTGCCACGATAACACATTTTGAAGTGCGATATATTGCTGTAAGTAAAAATATAGACGATAAATGATAATATTGAAACTAATTTATGCCACTGACACAATAACCCTAAATCAGATTTATACCACAAAAAATGATTCTAAATCTACAATATTGTTAAAAGACCATGAGGTGCAATAGATAAACAGCAGAATGAAACACTTTAGTACTGAGTTTGCATCTGTAATGGGTCATAGATATTATTAATTAACTAAAATCTTATCATATAGCAAAGAAAATGTACACATCATAAATACTGACCCCCAAAAAAATATTGTTCCAGCTTTCATATATTGAATGTCGATATAGTGATTATCGTGACAGGCCTGCCCCTTCCTCCCCTGGCAACAAATCAATATTTAGTTTCAGTATCAGTTTTATTATCTGTGATCTGGGTCTATAATGTGAAAGCAAGGCCGCACTAGGGTTGTTAAGTTTGTGTTTTGTGTTTTATTTTCAGTCTTGTTACTTTACTTACTTAATGATAGCGTGTGTTTATCGTGGCTCTTTTTACACTCCCCAAAATTACCCTTTCTTTTAATGTCATGGTATAGCATCCGTGGCCCTTGGTTTAAATCTGTCCTCAGTGGTTGTAAAGCGATCCAGCTGGCACAAATAGAGGGGTGCATAGGATCAGACGTATGTGGAGAGCCTTATGTCATCTCCAGATCACATTTCGACCTGAGTCATTTAACGGTACAACCGCCCTTTGAGGACGCACCTGCTGCCTTTGTCACAACATGAGCCCTACAAGCCCCTTATGTGTGCTACATATTGTACACTGCCCAGTTTCATGGCGTCTCTTGTTTCGCTTTAGAAAATTAGATACTGTTATTGTGGCTCGTGGTTTGATCAGTTTTTGTCAAACGAGTGTCTCCTCAGAAAATATAAGGTAAAAGCAGAATGAACTCCTCAACCAAACAAAGCAAGATGTTATCACTAAATGAGTGCGCAACTGTCAGACTAAACCAGGAGCAAGCAGGTACTAGTGTTGCTACAATACTATGTGGAGAATAAATAAATAGCTTTGTATGACTCATTACAGATACAAACTGCTAAAGTGTGTTATTCTGTTTGTGTGGGTTTTTTTTTAACCATATTATACATCTGGAATAGTTTTTTGTGGTATAAATCTGCTTTTAGGGTTATTGTGTCAGT
The DNA here is from genome assembly GCA_000787095.1 of Periophthalmodon schlosseri. NCBI lineage: Eukaryota > Metazoa > Chordata > Actinopteri > Gobiiformes > Gobiidae > Periophthalmodon > Periophthalmodon schlosseri. The sequence continues at coordinate 70,239 of KN472978.1, forward strand.
GGCATAAATTATTTTCAGTATTGTTTATCGTCAATATTTTCTTCAGCAATATTGCACTTCCAAATGTGTTATCGCAACAGGCCTAATTACATACTTGACTGATCTGAAGAACTAGTTTTGATACTGGTTTAGAATGAATTATTATGGGGTGTTGATTTCTTGTTTTTTGACAGTCTGGCAGGTACCAAGAGCCAAGACTGGACCAGGAATTGAGTTGGGAGATGTAGGTCTTAACAGGTCTTAGCATAATCTAAACCAGCTCTAAAGCCAAACTAAACCAATTGGAAAAAAAAAACAAAAAACACTTCTCAAATAAATCTAAACTTGAAGAATCAGAAGCCAAAACACATGTCCGATCGGAGCAGCTCTTTACAAAATGCCCCAAAACCCAAACCATATTGATATTCGCTCTACATTTCCAGACGCCGGTTGCAGTTTCCTTTTATAAACCAACAGGAGTAAACGGCTGTTGTGGAGAGAAATTGAGGGCAACTTAAAGATGATTTTGGCCCCAGGTTAGGCACGTGGGGACGGGGAGCGCATAGTCTCGCTGCGGTTAGTTAACGATGTGGAGCGTGCTGAAAGTAAAAACTTTTTATATAGCAACTGAAACAGAGTAAGACGGCAGAGCTGGCCCCAGTCGGCTCCCCACTTCTTTTAAATATCACATAAAGACATACCCACACGAATCAGGCTGCAGGGGCATTCTCTACACCGCAAAAAAAAAAGCCTGTGATTATGCCCAGCGATATCCACGCGCACTATGTAATTATATACAGTGACGCACGACTGGCCGCCATGCTGCAACTTCACACTCCATCCACAGTCTCATAAATTTAACATGTCGGGACGCATAGCCTGATTGCATGTTCCCGTTTAGGCTAGGACAAACATAGATCTTATACATTTAGCTACACACAACAAACTGCAGGGCTAACAAGCTGAAAATAGTCTGTGTGGGATTGTCTGGCTACAGTGTAGGAGCCGTTGGGGGGGAGTAAGAGGGGCCCTAGGGTGGGCTGTGGGAGCTAGTCATCCTGAGGGGATAGGGTGTGTATTTAAGTAGTGGTATTGGGAGTCAAATTAAATGGGGCTAGCCTGGAGATAAGAAAAACTGTGGAGGAGTGAAGCAGAGAGAGTTTGAGATGAAAAGAACTGGGCTGGTGTAGACTGGCAGGGAGTGTGGAGATTGGCGATGTGGGAGGGCGGGTGGAGACGGGACAAGGGAGCAGTGGATGGTTTAAAAGGGGGGGGGGGGGGTTTTTTTAGTGTTTTTTGGG
>KN472978.1:76820-103822 GCA_000787095.1 Periophthalmodon schlosseri
CCAGCCACCACTGCGCCCACCACCACAGTCCGGACCAAGGTGCCCTTCAGACCCAGGGTTCCCATGACGACGGGAACCACCCAGGCTTCACCCACAACCAGAACGCAGCAGCCCACAACGGCACAGGTGAATGCCATAACAAAGCAAGTAACACAACTATATGAAGGTACAGGGATGACACAGGCCCACACTAGTTCCAGACAAGTACTGCATATGAATCTACAACAAAAAACAATAATTTGTTCCTTTACCGACCCCGAGTGGCTTAATCAGACATGAGTCAACTGTATGTGTAATACTAGGAAGATCTCAGTCTGGTGTCAGTGTTATCAGAACTGACCAATCACATCTGTTCATCCTCACTGTTTGTCACAATAAAATGATAAGTAATCCTGAAAAACATCCGGGTAACAGACAATGATACAAAATGTTCTATAAATAATAATCACAGATCGTTAGAACATGCAGATTATGTGTTCCTTGGTCAATCATAGCTCAAAAGACAACATTAAGTTTTGAGAAATATTTATCTCATAATATTTTCATACATGCTGGACAGACAACTGACAACAAAATGCTAAAATTGATCTGGGATTCACATTTTGTGTCACTATTTTTGTGTGTTGGTGTTTTGGGGGCATTTCTTGGCCTTTAGTGACAGGAAACCAGAGGCAGAGTGAAGGGATGACAAGGAGCAAACTGGCCCTGGCTATAATTTGAAAACAGGCCTCACTGGCAGCAGAGAATTGACAATAAACAAGGTAAAAATCCAATGACGTGCCATAGAGGACAGCCGGACTGGGAGGGGAGCCAGGGATGTCGTGCTCCAAAGAGTTCCTGAGAGTTTTCAGGATAAACTGTCATTTTGTGGACAGGCTCTGTGTATATCACTGTAGATTTTATGACTATTATAAAAGAGGAAACCAAAACCCGGCGGTAGAATCCACATTTTTATAATTTTTACTGGATAGCGTGACACCACAACTCTTCATATGACATGTAACAGACTCACACTCATGTTTTATGTCACTGTTGTGCCAAAGCAGCACTGCACATTGTACGGGTCTGGATTTAGACAAGACAATAAATGCTCTGACCACTGGCCTTTTTACTGACTACTTTTCCTTGGCCCTGTTTTGCAAAAGCATGGAATCTTGCTTTAAAAATAATCCCAGACCTAAACATTGTCATTAAATCACAAAAGTAATGCATTTACCAATAAAAGACTAGCAAAGAAATGGATGAAGGTGACTGCTGTTATATTACTTTGTATGGCAGGATGCGTTCATGAGCATTTGTGGTGTGTAGTCACTTCAAATAGGACTTCCCTCTGGGACCACTGCCATTTGGTCAAAAGGGTTTTATGTAATTGTTTCACAGTATTAAGACAATTCCGTAATGTGGTTAGCGTTGTTCAAGTATAACAAGCTGAACTAGTTCTAGGCATTTTCCTTTTTGTTGGACCACTTTAATGATGCGCTTAAGTTTGTTTCCACTTATGTCTGCCATGTTTGTGAAGTTTATACATGTGTTGGACAATATGCAAGTTTCCCTGAAGCAGCACACAGAACCTCATTGTTTTTAAGGCTCTCTTGGTGAACATATGCCCGGGAAACTCCAGCTTTGGTCAGGATAATTATCAACGTGACCACTCTTTGGAACAAATCTGATTACAACAAATGTAACGTTCCCTGCTATGGGCTTTAATTTCCTCTTTTTCTCTTTTTAGGAGAGCAACAACGAGGTGGGTGTTGCTGGTCCAAGTGGAGATTTCGAGATCCGTGAAGACAACCGCAATGGACTGGGACGAGGGCTGCCGATGGAGCCAGATCTGATCGGCAACACTGTGGATGGGGGAAGCTCTGCAGCCCAGTTACCGCAGAAAAACATCCTGGAGAGAAAAGAGGTTTTGATAGGTAAGTACCATTTTCCACATTTAGAGCGGTCCTATTTTGTTGTGCTAGACTCCTGCTTCTGTAAGTGTTAAGTTTGATTAATGCTCTTTGTCAACTTAACCACCTCCTAGATCAACAGATTATTTCACCCCGTTGCCTCCTGTATTCTTTCCCTTGCTTTACACGTGCTCTGTAGATGAACTTGTATTACCTTGCGTCCACAAAGGGCACATTTATCACCGTAAGCGAATGCGCTGCCTAGAGCTTTTTGACCCACTGAGAACCAGCAATCCTGGCGCTGCATTATCCAACCAGCCCTCCCCTCCGCTTTCTCCTCCTGCTTTTTCTCATCATTCTCCCTCTAGCCTAATCCAATCCCTTTTCAAGTGGCCTGGCTCCTTGTCCCGAAGAGCTGTAGTGGAAAGTGAAGGGGCTGACCTGACTGGCTCTCTGTCTCTGCTTCAGCTGTTCTGATTGGAGGACTGCTGGCTGTGGTTTTCGCCGATTTCTTGGTCATTGGTAAAGAGCAGGAGGCAACAGCGTTTAGACTAGAGTGTGCCTGTGATAGATGTAGATTTTCATTATTTGTGGTGGGCATAAGCACAGGGCGGTTACTCCCTGATTGCACAGTGAAAGTTCCATTGCCCTGTAATGTAACCTTGCAAATTAACCACAATACAAGGACAGAAAGACTTCCAGAGCTTGGAAATGTACTCTTTTCTCTTGATTATTTCCCCACTTAAATCGATTTTTCTTGCGGAATATGACTTGCTAATTTATTACATGCTGTTAACCGACATTACGACCAAATGGGTTTTTTTAAGCGTGATGTGCTAGTCGTTAAACTGGTGTAAAGCAGTAGGTTGATGTAGTTTGTTTAGTTAGATTTAGAATAATAAAGGCCAAACCACTTTGATTTGATAATTTTATGTAAATAATACTAATAATCTGCTTATAACTACAGTTTAATATGATACAGCCTTCACTCTTTCATCCAATCCAAAGAATGTACCATTTTCTTCAGTCTAGTTATTGTAGTTCTCTGATTAATTGAGTCCATTCACTGTATCAACATTGATTAAAAAGATGAATAATTACCTTGCTCAATAATCAAAATGCAAATTGGTCTGGCTTCAATAGTTGCTTGTAAACAATATAAACAATGCTATGTCTGTCACTTTGAAGATGCATTGAGTCATTAAGTGTATTTCCCTCTTTCCTGCAGCTGTGATCGTCGGCGGCGTAGTGGGAGCACTCTTCGCCGCCTTCCTGGTGATGCTGCTGGTCTACAGGATGAAGAAGAAAGACGAGGGCAGTTACACTCTGGAGGAACCCAAACAGGCCACAGTGACCTACCAGAAACCAGACAAGCAGGAGGAGTTTTATGCATAAGGCTCGTTCCCCTAGAGGCCAGAGAGACACCCACACACTGATGGACCCAGAGAGATTTAGAGAAGGAACCTCTGCGCCCTGTCCTACTCCTCCGGCTGCGTCCTGTCATCACCGTCAACACACTTGTGAGCGCCTTTCTCTCTACGGACTTGGGACTTTCTTTTCAATGAAAACACAAAAGAGGACAAAAAAAGAACAAAAAAATAATCAAAATATATTCTGAAAAAATCCCACATACACACCAGATGTTTTTAAAGTAAATGTTGTTATTAATATTCGACAGATACTTGTTCTGTATGTAATGATATGATTATTTTGTACAAAAAGGACAAAACAAAACACAAGCTCTTAACCTGTGTTTCCAGCACAAAAAGTTCCTCTTCTGTTTTTATGGAGCGAATGAACAAATGAAAGGGGTCGAGGGAGCGCAGACACAATGGGTACAAAGAGGTGGCAGTGGTCTCAGCGCAGCCCCTCACCCCAAACACATGGAGCATCTGGTTGGCCGCACACAGCCCGGGGTCAAAGGTTAGAGGAAAGGTCTCTTTGTGCCTTCCGTCTCTGGTGCTCAAACACATGCATACTCGCATCCATACAGCCGCATTAAGCTACACGTGCACACGCTCACACGTGCACACGCCCACACACACACTCACTTATGTCAGCTCGAAGGTGGCTCCGACCTCTCGCTTTGTGCTCGGCCAACCAGAAAATAGTGCTCAGACGCAGCGTGCTTCTCCATGTCGAGGAGCTGCCGTGGAAACACTGTATGTTACAGAAGGCTGGCGACCCGTCTGCTCCTCTTAGCTGTTTAAAGACTAGTTACAGATAGTAATAATAATCAATAATATATCAGTGTCTGGGCTGGATGGTGAGTAATAAAATGAATAATACCATGATAATAATAAGTAAACTGGAGGACGTGTATTTAGCAGTTTAAAAAGGTTTATATGTAAATAACAGCATCTCACTAATCATCTGCATGACCATTCAGAGTTTTATTCATCATATTGGCCATCACAGGGCTGTGCTCTCGCCAGCAAAGTTACACACACCACATGCCACACTGCTACACAACAGACATATAACTGCTCTGCATTCAGACACACACATCAAACCTTGTTGTGACGTTATCACTTGTGAAGCGAGAGATCAGGTGGTTTTTCAGTATGTCATTGGTATTGTAGTTAGTTTCTGGTTGGTTTAACGTTTGGTCTGTTTGTGTAAAAAGCACAACTGCACATCTGTCATCACAGCTCTGACTCCTCCCACTCTGCATGCCTCACCTTCATCTTCTGCCATTGGCTCTGTTCAGGAAAGGGAGGGGCCCAATTGAACGTGTGTGGGGCAAAACTCTAAGCTGCAAGTGACTTCCAAGTGCTCTCATCCATGGTCTGCTGTACAGCAATCATATCATAACTTTTGGCCATAAAGTTATGACAAATTTAAAGACCTTGAGTTTGAACCTGCGGGGTCACTTCACCTGCTGCGGGCTCTTATGGGGAGGGAACAGGGAATCTGGGCTTGGTTTTGAAATTTTGGGAGTTGTGCTTTATCTAAGAGATTGTAACAATAACCACACCAGTACGACTGGGCTAGTAGCTTCTATTATACTCAGTACTGTAGATCAAAAATGCATGGGAGTCAAAACTATACTAGTCTGGGTGTGTGTGGATGTCAGTGTGCATTTTGTGAACTCCAAAACAAACCAGGGGTGGGGTCAAAGTTCGAATGTACTGTGGTGGAGAGTGCGGTCACCTTTGTCCAGCAGCCGCCGCGTTCCTCCACCGAGCGGTAACACGCCTCTGCCACTGTTGTGTGTGTGCGAGCTTCACCTTGATATTTCACAGCAGACTTTTGTGTACACTGGCCTGTCGTTGACGCGTGTTTGTTCAGTTCACTGCTGAATGTGGGCCGGACGCTCTCACACTGACTGTGTCTTCACTGTCTGTCTCAGTTTGTCAGTCTCCGCGGTGGGACGGACACACAGACGCCACGCCACTTTTTCACGGGGCAGGAATGATCTTAACATGTACTGTCTTTTCTAAAGTCAATGTATGTTTGTACTCATCTTTAAGCCTGCGTAGCCAAATAAGACAGGGGTATGAGTGAGGGAGAATGGACTGTGTGTAGCTATGCATGTGTGAGTTTGTGTGTATGTTTTGTGTCAAGCCTTATTGGCGGCACTACTCTGTTTGCTGTTCCCATTCCTGTTTTTATACATTTGCATTTTTTTAAGGCTGAGTTTCTGTCATTGGCTGAGTGAGCGAAGAGGGCAGATCCTCCAAGCCACCGACATGTCACTAATCTGCCACTCTGTTCAAATAAAAAACCTGAACTGGGTAAATCTCGTCTTTGTATTCATTCAAATCTGTCTATAGGTAACCGACACAAATGTTTCTAAGGCCTCAGTTTCTCAACACAAAACATTGAAGAAAGAATCTAATTTTTACTGAGGTTAGGGCAAGACATACCTTTATACAAGCCTAACAAAAAATGAAAAGATTTACAGTACAATAAAAATTTTAAGGGACACCTGCTAATAGGAGCAGGGTGCATACCACTGTTTCATAACTTTAATTAAATGTCTGCGGAATGAGCACAAGATCAAGTTTGTTTGGTTTACCTCAACATTTTTGTTTGTTGATTTTGATTGTGATAACAATTGTGTCACTCAGTTGGTAGAATGTTTGTCCACTGATACGAAGGTTGGCGGTTCAAATCCCGCTCTCGACTTAAACATCATTGGTAGAGCGGTCAGATCCACTGACTCACAGGTTGGTGGTGCGATTCCAGCTCCCACAGATGAAGGTTGGTGGGCGATTCCAGCTCCCACAGATGAATGCTGCTGTTGTGTCCCAGTGTCTGCGTACACTGGTGTATGAATGTGTGTGTGTGAATCGGTGAGTGGTTCTTTGATGTAAAGTGCTTTGAGTGCCTTGAAGGTGGAAAAGCGCTATATAAAAATGTGACCATTTACCAGAACAGAATAAACGACATGCAAAATGGTGAATAAAAGCTATGGTATCAAAATTGGTATATAGCACCTCTGTCTGCTTAACACTGACACCACTCCTCTTCAATAACAATATTTCTCTTATAAGATTTTTATCCTTTTCAGAGATCTTGAATGCTGTTTGCTTCTGAACATGGCCCTAAATGGTGCAGGCCGATGATAAAGTAACCTCTGCTAGTGCTCACAGTCAAAATACACTTTAGTAAGACATTTGAAATACCTCTCAGACTGGCGCAAAGTCTCGCCCTGACGTTATCACACACCAACATTAGCTTGGCCTACATACCATAACTGACCCACTGACATCAGCCGCAACCCTGTGTACCTCAATACAAAATACACTGACGCAGCTATTGTATATGATCCAGGCTATTTACTCTGAGTGAACTCTGAAGGTCCTAAGAGGAAAGGAGGGAGGAGTTGTTGCTATACTTGCATCAGGAATGATTAGACCAGCCATCCACTGAGATTTGCGAGAACATAAGGAGGAGGGAGAGTGTCTAAAAGGGTCTCCAGTTTACATCCCTGGTATCAAATTGTTACAGAACAAGGTCAGTTGATGAGGAGATGCAAACAGTACTGTTGTAACGAAAACAACCGCTTCATAGAGCTTAGTGCAAAAAGCTGCTGATATGATATATGGTATTATATGGCTCACACATGGGGAAAGATTTGTGATTTGTGAGCCTTCTTTCACATGGGAGGGGTAAGACAGTAAAAGCATTGTAGCTGAGAGAGAGGTAGACAGATGCTGGGTGAGGGTGCTGTGTGGTCACTCAGTAGTACCCCATCTGCTGGGAGCAACAAGAACAACTGCAACTGTTAGCAAGGACATTGGACACACCTGGCATTTTCACAACAGACTGGCTATTTGGCATTGGGGAATAGAAGTAGGCCTACATGGTTCAATGCCAATTTTGAATTTATATGATCACTCAGGGCAGTCGCTGTATATAACTATTAAGTGTGGCCTTGGGACAAATCTAGTTACTTCTCAAGGACTTGTTCTTTCCTTCAAATAAAATGGCTATAAATTACATGTTGGCTACAAGTCCAAGTATTTGTAGGCCTATAGTACTTTTCGTAAACAAGGTAGTTTCCAAAGTGCTGCACATAATAACAATATACAGCCTAACCCTATGTAACTTATACAAGAAAACATACTTTGTTAAACAGCAAACTATTAATTTACTTAAAAGCGTCTAATAGGTTTTCAGACTACTACAGGTCTAATTACCTATAATGTTAGCAGAACATACAGACACAGCTCATTAAAGGTCCTATATTATGCAAAATTGCCTCTTGTGAGCTTTAAGCCATGTTATAATGTTGTTACCTCCTGAAAAACATACCTGGAGTTGTGTTTTGTTTCATTCACACATGTTTGAATAATTCTGCATTATTAGTCTGTCTACATCTCCTGAGAGCAGGACAGTGGCAATTCCAGGGCTGAAATTATCCAAATGATTCTGGTAAAGGTGTATGGAGTCTGAAAGAAGAACTCAGCCTAAATCTGCAGGGTTTGTGAGCTAAACATGCGGGAATGAAACAAAACGCAACTCCAGGTCTGTTTGTGATGAGGAAACAGCATCATAACATGGATCAGAAAATAGTGTAATATTGGCCCTTTAAACTGTTAACTGTAATTGACAAAGACTAGCTGGTGTGTCTGGTGGCTGTTTAAATAAGTTGAGATGAAAACTACACTTCAGTTTATATTCTTTCATGGAGTGAAATATCAAAATAGGCCTAAAGATGAATAATGTTGAGTTCTCTTGACCGTGGCTGGACCTGTGGCGCGCGGTGATTGGCTGAAGCTTTCACGCGATAATTCTCGGTCACACAGTGAGTCAGATAATCAATCAATCAGGCCTATTAGCCTCGTGTCCGGGAGCGATCCGCCGCGCGACCTGCTCCGCTTAATTGATTATTAGAACAAGTTTATTGGTTTGACTGAAGCCGAGTCGAAATGGACGAAGACTGTGATGTATCTGAGGATTTTGGTAAGGACTTTTGGCTACAAAGTAATTCTTTTATTGCAACATTGTCATAACACAGTGAAGTCCTGAGTCATGTTATGAAACTTTGTGCAACTTCGTGAAAGTCTTGCACTAGAGTCACATATTGATCTACAGCAGTCCCCTCACTGAAAAACTTAAATCAGCTTTAAAGTTTGTCATTAACATTCTTGACCCAGTGTTTGTAGATAGGAGCAGGGCCGCTAGTTTAGCAGCAGCTAGCGGGCCGCGCTTAATTAACAGTCAGGTGAGGTGCGGCACAGCTGGGACACTAATTAAGAGACTGCGGGGGCTGCTCCTCCAGAGGGTGGCGTTTATCAGGTAAAATTCCACCTCCAGGTCGTCCAGTGAAACGTGCATCAAGCAAATGACATCACCGGCCCATGTCCTGGCCTATAGGCATTTCTTCAAAGTAATTAGTATTTTGGCAGCTTTCTAAGAGGCAAAGATAAATTAATTGTATGCAGCATCACGACCTATAACACTGAGCCTTCCACTTTTGAAGAGGTTCTTAATTGTCCTCACACCAAGTAAACCCTTATGGTAGCATGGACTCTTCTTGTTGCAGACTGTCCAAGCCTTTTATGTGAAGAACAAGATGATTTCGAACCAAGGAATGACCAACCTGTGGACAGGAAAAAGGAGGAGGAGGAGGATAGGGGAGAGCAGCTCTTTAATCAGATAAACAGCAGAGAACAAAGTGGGCACAATGAACAAGCAGGAAATAGTGAAAATAATGAAGAGGAACCAGACCAAGCTGAATCAGAGGCTGTGGCAGGAGCAGAGGAGGAGGCTGGGCCTGCAGGTGGAGCGGACAAAGACATTAATAACAATGAATCTGCCAGTGAAAAAATGGAGGATAAAGAAACTTGTGCAGACAAAGATGAGCAGAAAAGGGGCAGGAAGAGGCGGAGCAAAAAACAAAACGAGCGTTCAAGATGTAAAAAAAGTTGTAAAGTTGTTGATGACAAAGAGCTGACCAAAAACCCAGCTCAGGAACTTGAGAAATGCCCAGCGAACCCCTCACTGGAGCCCACTGTTGGACTGATGAACAGCAGTGAGTTGGCTGATCCCATATATCTGGGATGTGGAGCATCAGCGGTGTATTGCCCCCCTGTCCCCTTGGCTCTTTATTCCTCACAGCCTCCGGTTCCAATCCAGCCTGCGCCTCCTGCACCCCAGGGCACCAAACGACCCCATAGCCCCCATCTACGTAGTGTACCAAAGACTAACCCCCAGCCTCTTGAGGTCAGACTACTTGCATTATATACTCATAACATTTACCTGCTTTTAAGTTGGTGTCATTTGTAAATTAATAAACTCATGACAGATGGAGATAACTCAAGTCTATTCAACGAGACGCTCAATACGATACTGCACGAGGGGCCGTGGGCGATCCCTCAGCTACCCAGTGATGCCAGGACTAGAAAACACTGACAACTGCCTTCTGCCACCTGCCCCAAAGAAGAAGACTCGCACTCTCTATAGTATAGGTAAGAAAAACTATAGGTGTTCTCTAAAAATGTTCATTCAGTTTGGTTCAACATGTACATATGTTTGCATCATGTCAGATCAGTTAGAGCATTTGGAGTCCCTGTTTCAGGAAGACCACTACCCCGACGCAGAGAAGAGGAAAGCCATTGCTGCTTCAGTTGGAGTCACACCACAGAGAATAATGGTGAGAAACATACAGACAACATGTCATCTTATAGTACATGACTAGAAAATTACTTGAACATTCACATATGAAGAATTTAGTCAGTTTTGCCTCCTTGGATATCGGACATAATAGTCTAACATAATGACAAATGATTTCAATGAGAAAGATTTCAACTCATGTACCAAGGACCTCTTAGATCCTTGAAACCTTTTATTATTTGTAAACTATTTTGTGCTTTTAAATAACACTCTACTCATGCAATTTCTTGTATTATACCATTTCTTTTAACTCCTCCAGGTTTGGTTTCAGAACCGCAGAGCAAAGTGGAGAAAAGTGGGGCGTTCAATCAGTGCAAAGGCTGAGCAGAAGGCGAGCCATGCTGGACCTCACAGTAACCTCCCGCAGGCTCAAGTGACCCCTGCTCTGCTCAGTTTGCCCCTCAACAAGTCAGTCCTCTGTGGGATAGTTTTATGATGCTGACCTGATCTCACCCATGTTCCTCCCTTTACGCAGACCACCATCTTTGTCTGGTCACTTTGCCCCAAAACTGTCTCAGATTGCACCCACAGCACCGACATTCCCTCCTTTGTACAGCAACCTCTCAGCCAGTCCAGGTAAAAAAATGTGCAGCCACCAAGCAATGTGCCACATGTTTGAAGGCTCTTAAACATTTATAAATCTGATTTAATATTTAAACCTGCCCATTGTAACTGTCTTTGGTTGGAATATTTTCATTTCTACACAGTCACAAACATCTGTTGTACAGAATAGTCATTTATCCAGAATTGCAATATGGACTATTTTTTGCCAGTTTCCCTAAAAGAAGGTGTTCTTGGCAGATCCAATGGCTCGCATAATGACACAGTATAAATCCTCCGAAACAGAGCTGTCCTTTAATCTTTTATCTGTGTTAATCTGCAGGTCAGTCCAGAGTCCGAGATGGAGAACAGCAACAGCTTTCATCTCAGGGGGGGTTTGCGGAGTACCACCCGCGCCCAATGCACAGCCCCCCTCCCATACGCCGAGCCAGCCTGCCTCTGTTCACCACAGCCTACAACCCGACCAACCCAAACCCCTCGCTTCTTAACACGCTGGCCCATATCCCACCTCTGTTTCTGGATGCTCTGGAGGCGGGCTCCTCCCTGCCACACCATGACACGCAGCCTCTGCAGGCTGACACCAGGTCAGGTCCACTCACTGGGGACTGTGACTGGAATACAAGCAGATAATCTGGACAGGGACAGGGAGAACAAGCACTGACAGGAGAGGGGCAGCAGGGAGATGTGCTCACATGAGCTGGGACTCTGTGAAATACTCATGATGAAGAGGGAGAATCAATTTTAACATTCAGAGCATGCACAGACCTGTGCAGATCAGTAATTACTAAATGCTGAAATATTTTATATGGCCTACTTAGAAACTGAATCTGATGCTTTCTCAAAGCACAGTTGGTCATAGATTTGTCAGACCAAAACTTTATGATTTACTACAACAGCACTTATTACTAAACACACAAAATGTGTTTATTATTAAATCATAAACATTGAGTTGTCAAACTTTAAAGGTGGTTAATCTCTCTTTGCTTTACTTGTAGCTCTCTGTTTGATTTTGGGGAGAAGCTGGATTACCTGAGCTCAGCGCAGCAGAACAACCTCCTGTACCAGTTGCAGACGTCCTATCCCAGCTCTCAGTCCCAGCCCTGTGTGTCCTACCTCACCCCTTCCCCTTACCTCACACCCAATCCTCCAGATTCCAACCCTTCGTCCTATCTGACCTTTGGCCCTGGCGGCGGCTCCACCGGTGTGGTGACCTACTCAACTGGAGGCCACGCCTTCTTCCAGTCCCAGAGCACAGGACAAGTGCTGCTCCAGTCCACTGGCCCTCACAGTGAGTTCAGACTAGTGTCATTAGATCAGATTAATGATTGCTATTTTAAATGCTCTGTTATTGTACCCTTATTTCTGTTTGAACCTCAGAAGACTAGACTGCAAGTAATCCTGGATACATGCACATACAGATTACTACAATAACATAGTTAGAGCAGTGTTTTAAGTTGAGGTCCTACATCTCTGCTCTCCCCACAGCTTTGTTAACATCGGTTTGCTTTCACAGGTGGGATCACTGCCTATCAGTCGTACCCCTGGGGGAGCATGTACAGCCAGGCGTCTCTGCACCAGCGGCCTCAGTGCCCCCCGTCGTACCCCAGCGCTCTGAGCGCTCCGCGGGACCTCCAGCTGGCCCCCTCTGGCAGCGCCCCTTCCTCAATGTTTTTCACCAGAGACCAATGCTCCTCACACACACAGATCCACCCCAGCACCACTGCTCTGCCGCCTGTGTCCACACTCAGACCCCCCAGACTCAGAGCAGAGATCACTCCAACCAAAGCTGCTCCACTGCTGCCTGCTCAGGTCAGCCCTGCTTCTCCACGAAGCCCTCCAGTGCCCCCTTGTGTCAAGATAGAGTATGACAGTCCTCGGGAAATCCACAGCCATTTCCACTGTGACTTTTCCCCAATACATTTTTGACTGCATGTGTGTGTTTAAATTATACTCTTTGTGTGACAAGAATTTATAGGTTATTCATTAGTAGTTCTGAAATATTCTAATTTCTGTCTTTAATGTTTTCCAGTTTGACAAAAATATGAATGAAAAAAAGCATGGTTGGCCTTTAATAAACACGCACTGCTTAGTGGACATCCTTAATTCTATTTTTGTCGTTTGAAGTTGGTTGTCATACGCTGTATCTGTCAGTAGAGGGCACTGTAAATGCTTCTGAATTCACCATGTGCAAAGATCTGACACTTTGTTTCCTGGACATCCCTCCATCATGGCCAGAAGGGGGATATGAGCAGGCGCTAATCTGATGAAAACGAATACAGACACTTGTTACAACAGTGGAAGTGTCCTATTTGAGGAAAGACGCAGCCTAAATCCTAATCTTTATTGCCATCTGCTGTGTTCACACACGGTGCACTCTCCGCTCTGTTTGTTCATCACATCACCCTCATGTGCTCAAGGCAGTGTCTATAAATAACATTTTGGATTTGAGCCTCATTTTTAACTTTTGGTGAGAGAGTTCAGAAAGTTTAAAAAATGTAGTTAATATTCCTTCTTGGTCCTTTTCCTGTGTTCAGTTTAATGATATGGAAGTGTTGGCCCAGGATATGGAGCGGAGCCATGATGTGCTGTTGCTATGGGACAAGGTGATGGTGGGATGTGACGGGTGTGGGGAGAGAGAGGTGGGCGGGGGGCAGATGGGATGAAGGAGGAGTGTGTTTGTGGCACCACGAGAACGGCTGGTTATGTAACGGCTCTATTTGGGTTTTTAATGAACCTCTCTCTTCTCCTCATTGGCTACTGAGCTGTTACTGTTGGCAGGACCTGTGTAGTGTAAATACATGCACTGAAGCTCGTAATATGCAGAAATATTTCAAATTAGTTATAAAAAAAGTTCCCCACTACTGCAAATCCTGGACCGAAACCTAATCAAAAGAAGAGCTTGGTTTGGCTGGTTACATATGGCCTTGTCAAAACTGGTATCAAATGTCTATATGGTGCAAGTGTCCAGTCACTGCACCATATTTTTTCCAGGCCTGTCTTGTGAACAGAGACGTTCAGACTCCATGTGCCAGGGCAGATATAGGATGCACCAGTCCCACTCTCTCAATATTTACTCAGTATTCTTTAAAAAAAGGCAACTTGTTTGAGCTTTCATGGATGTGGTCTTAATGCAGTCCTCCCAAAGCCAATGTTGGTGCACACAACAGTTGCACTGCTCCGTTGGGGATGGCTGGATACTGTGAACTGAAGGGGTTTGTTGATTTAACAGACTGAAACTAATAGTGTTTGTTTTTGAAGAAGCCAGAATATGGTTTCAAGATCCTCGACATGTTTACTTCAAAACCATTAAGTTGTTGATTCTCAGATGTGTTATTTGGTCAATTTGTTTAAAAAACATGTGTTACAAATACAGGAATAAGGGGACAGATAATATTTGAGCTGAATTGACATGCTTTTTCAGAAGTGAAAAAAGCACAGATTGATGGAAACCGGTCATAGTTGTTTGCTCATGGGGTCTGGCACAGCTATTGTGGGACATGATTCTATATTCAGCCTTAAACACTGAATTTGACTTTGCTGGAACTTTTTCTTTTTCAGGCTCTTGGTAAATACACTATGTTTTATATTCATATTTTTATATTTCAGACTTATATCGATGTGGTTGAGTCATTTTAAATTCAGTTTCTTGAATTGATGCCTCAGTGTGGAAAAGACTAGATTTGTCTTGGTTATGTTTTGATAAGCCTAAAAGTGACAGATTAAATATTACAGCATTTTAGTTTAGTCCAACTGTTTGTATGTGGTTGTGTTGTCCTTTTACATGAGAAGTTTGTTTGTTTCTTCATTGAAATACCCCATTTTCTTTAGTTTATGATTAGGAAATATGCAAAGCATCCTCTTCCACAGTTATGAAACTGAGGTTCACTGGACGCAGGTATGTTTGTTTTTGTGAGGCTGCAGTAGACATGTTACATAAGTTTGTGTGATTTGTGTAGTAGAACTTTGCATATTTACACAAATATGTGTGTGTGTTGTCATGTGCCATACACGAAAGGCCCATAGCCCAAACGCAGCGCTGTCCAGGAATAACAGCTGAACCTTTCATGTCCGAGGCCATCACACACGTGCGCTGTTGACTTTGCCACATGTCTTTTTAGTAGAAACTCTGTCTTGTTAGTTACAGTGCGGCCACACTCTAACTGCTCTTTTCCTGCAGACTGCCTCTGAATTGCGGCCTGTTCGCTGGTGTGTGATGGAGGTGTGTGAGGGGTCCAGAGGAATGCGGGCGGGGCCGGGCAGAGGGATGCTGAGGGAAAAGAGCACCTCTGTTTTGGACGGACATGGATTCAGAGGATCGTGTGTATGTCTGTGTGCGTGTGCATGTGATGAGGATGATGATGATGAAAGTGTGTTTTCTCTGTGTGTTTCTACATTGGGGCCAACGGCCAACCTAACTTTTCTGATGAGGCTATGGGGAAATTTGTGTGAGGAATTCAATACATTATATTCAGTTCTTTTTTCCATTACACCTTTAGTATTAATCACCATCACAGTATATAGAGCAATAATGTTTAACTAGTATGTGAAAGTGAAATGACTTTTGAATGACTAGATCATGTAGAATTACTGTTCAAGTTGAGACTGAACTCATTTGAACTAGAAGGACCAGTGCATAGTAAAGTGTGTGCTTATGCAGAATATCCCAGCATGCCGAGTGGTGGAACACTGTAGGCTGTGTTTGGTGACTCTACGTTACTTCCGCACCATAAATGTGTGTTTGCTGTACCAAGGAACAGGGAGAAAAGAGGAATTCATGTTGGTGTTTATTTGAGCTTTGGCCAAATCCAACTTGGGGCGACTGCACCACTGCACCAAACCCCAGCTGCTCCTGTACCTCCAGACACACATACTGTATGGGCCGCAGCACACGTATACCTGCCCATATCAAGGTGTTTGTGTTTCCCTGCCCACCGTAAGGTCCTCCCAAAGCAGGTATTTCCCCTCCGTGCCCACACACACACACACACCTACAGGGTGTACACAGGGGGGCGTTTGAGGGCTGACTGTAAAGAAGCTGCATTGATAACCCTCAGCTCACAGTAGCTCAGTCTCACTCTGTGGCAGTCCCCATCACAGCAGCTGCCTCTGCCCTGACTCCAGAGCTCTTGTCCAGGCATCGCCATCATGACTGTGACCCCGCTCCTCTTGCTGCTGCTGCTGGGCCTTACAGGCGGACATGCCACTGTCGACCAGCGCACAGCCGCGGCTATGGGTAAGTACAGACCCCAGCCTCTTCATCTTATCCTGTGAAAAGACTGTCTAGCTAGACTCCCATGCTGTGAGTTAACAGTAATAGTAGAATTAAACTAAAACAGGTTTTGAATTGCAAAAGGTTTAAAGCTATGACAATAAATTCAATATCAGCATTGAGTGTTGTAAAATGTCTTGCCAAAACATATCAAGTAATGTAGGGGACAAAGTAAGTTGCAAATTATTTCTAAATGCATACACCCACATATGGGTGTATGATTTTAATGTTACCGGTAATTTAAGTGTTATTTAAAAAAAACAAAAAACATTATTTATGTTTTGGGACAATCAATAATAGCATAGCCCTGTGTCCAAGCATTGAATTACTGAAGTAATGCGACATTTTCCCTGGTCCTGCGTAAATCCTCATGGCCAGTTACATCCACAAGAAATCATTCATCCCCACAGCAACAACCATCCTAAATATCACCAAGTAACACTGTTTTATTTTGAACATCTGATTTTATATGGCATGTGGTTGTTTTATTATGAAACAAACTATACATAAGATATTTTATAATAGAATTTATTTGTCTAAGTTAATTAATTTAAAAGATATATTTTCTTTGGTTGGATTGCAAGTTGTGGTAAGTTCAACTCCTGCACTACCTTTGCACAAGAATACATTTTCTGAACTGTAATTTGACATCCTGTTAATATTTTCTGGCTAATTTCCCTTTACATCTCCAGTGATCCAGACTCCGCCCCTGGTACATTTGTGCATCCTGTTTTTGGCTTTCCTCCCTCTGTAACCTAAACCTCACCAGCCACTCTTAAGTGCCTCTTTCATGCTACGCTCCTCCCTCCCCTTTTCCTTTACATTTTGTATGTGCTCCTTCTGTACCTCAGACCTGGACTAAAATACTGTCCCATTCATTGAAGTTTTTTTTTTCTGACAGCTGCAATACATCCAGCTGTAGTACATCCAGAACGCTGCTGCCTGGGTTCTGACTAGAACCAGGAATTCCGAGCACATATGTCCTATGCTCAAGTCTCTGCACTGGCTTTCTGTGGCTCAGAGAATAGACTTTAAAGCAGCTTTGCATCTGTACAAGTCTCTCCATGACCTAGCGCCAAAATACATCTCTGACATTCTAGTGTACTCTGAGGACCTCAGGGACCGGCCTCCTGTTGGTGCCCAGAGTCAGGACTGAACATGTGGAGTCAGCCTTTTAGCTTTATGCAGCTAAAACCTGGAACAGTCTTCCTGAAGATGTGAGACAGGCCTCTACTTTGACAATGTTTAAATCCAGGCTCAAAATAGTTCTGTTTAGCTGTGCATATGACTGAAAGGTTTTTATTCTGCACTTTTCTTTTAATGTTAATGTTATGATGATATTCATGTTTTGATTTGTTTGTATGGTAAAGCACTTTGAATTACTTTCTGTATGAATTGTGCTATACAAATAAACATGCCTTGCCTTGCCTTTTTTGTCAAAATGCAGCCGCAGGCTTGTGCAAGACGCGCCCCACAGACCTGGTGTTCATCATTGACAGCAGCCGAAGCGTTCGTCCATCTGAGTTTGAACAAGTCAAGGTCTTTCTGGCCAAGGTCATCGAGGGTCTGGATGTGGGACCTAACGCCACCAGGGTGGGAGTGGTCAACTATGCCAGCCGCGTGAAGAACGAGGTACAAGGGCACAACATTCCTACAGAGAGATGACTGTGTTTGTGTATGACACAAATGAAAGTGTTGTCTCTTCGCAGGTATCCTTGAAGACACACAAGACCAAAGCTGGCCTTGTGAAAGCTGTGACCAAGATTGAGCCTCTGTCAACAGGAACCATGACTGGCCTTGCCATCCAGTTTGCTCTCAATGTGGCCTTTAGTGAAGCTGAGGGAGCTCGTAAGTCCAATGAAATCAGCAAGGTCAGACAAGTCCTCAGATGTTCCCAAAGAGTTTTCCTCTCAGTCTTAACATCTACTCTGTGCTTGCCATAGGTGGCCATCATCGTCACAGATGGGCGCCCTCAGGACAATGTCAAAGACATAGCTCAGCGAGCTCGTGACGCAGGCATCGAGATCTTTGCCATTGGGGTGGGCCGTGTTGATATGAGCACTCTGAGGCAGATGGCCAGTGACCCCCTGGACGACCATGTGGACTACGTGGAGAGTTACAGCGTCATCGAGAAGCTCACCAAGAAGTTCCAGGAGGCCTTCTGTGGTAAGACCAGGTTATTGGAGGAAGACCTGAGGAGGGGCAGGAGTGACTGTAATATGCATAGTAAATAAACATCATGAACTGTGTGTATGGTGGCCTCCCTTTACTCAGAGTAAGGTGTCACAGCCTTCTGTATGCAAGTTGTCTCTCCCATTCGTCCTCTGTCTTATACTAAAACTATTTATAAAATCTCCTGAGGACATTTGGGCAGGAGCAACAACCCAAATTGGCTCTTTATCATTAGTCTCTCCTTAAATCTAAGAGGTGAGAGTGATTTTTCTGTAATTACCAAATCAAAGTGATTTATTAATCCTCTAATTGGATGTGCCCTCTGGCGCTCAGAGGCAGTGGCTCTAACTGCTGCCTGCCACTCACTCTGCAGCAGCTGGGTGTGCTGCAGATGACTGGTCCAAGGGCACACTGCATGTTGGAGGAGTGGGCCTCATGTTCGCAGTAGAAGTACTAAACTAGATATTTTGTTCATACAAGGCTTTTCTACTCTTTTTATCAGTTGTTTTAACGATCCACTGTTGTTCTGGACAATTAAAATGTCTTTTCACTATTGACTTATGTATGGCATATTTGAGTTATAGCAGATCACAGTGGATCATTAAAATCTTTGTTAGATTTTCAAACTGACATAGTTTTATTCTCTCCCCCTAACCCCAAACATCGCTCCCTGCTGGTTATGTGTGGCACCTCCACATTGGTGTGTGCTCTGCATGCACACATAAGCAGTGTCGGACCTGTGTGCCACTGGGGACCATGACTGTGAGCAGGTATGCATCAGCACTCCAGGATCTTTCAAGTGTGCCTGCAAAGAGGGCTTTACCCTGATGGACGATGGTCGCAGCTGCAGTGGTGAGTGTGCCTGTGCTCCTGTTGTGAATAATGGGTTTTCTCTCAGTGTAGTTACACATGAGTGTCCATAATGTGACATCAATGTGCTCTATGTCATGTGTGTCTGCAGCCTGCAGTAACGCAGCCACAGACGTGGTGTTCCTGATTGATGGCTCTAAGAGTGTCCGTCCTGAGAACTTTGAACTGGTGAAGAAATGGATTAACCAGATCATTGACAAACTTGATGTTTCTGACAGCAAGGCTCATGTGGCACTGGTGCAATATTCCAGTGCTGTCAAACAGGTGTGTGAGAGTGACAAAATGATCCCTAATTATTGCGACATTTCGTTCTTCAACCAATGTCCTCTGCAGGAGTTTCCCCTGGGACGCTACAACAATAAGAAGGACCTGAAAGACGCTGTGAAGAAGATGGCCTACATGGAGCGGGGAACCATGACTGGACAGGCCCTGCGCTTCATGACTGATTTCAGCTTTACACAGGGGGCTCGGCCTGGGGTCACCAAGGTGGGCATTGTCTTCACTGACGGACGCAGCCAGGATTACATTGGGGACGCAGCCAAAAAAGCTAAGGAGCTTGGTATGAGACACAATATATTAGCTCTTTGTGCAGGCATATTTGAACAGGTGAACTGTCTGTGTTGCAGGTATCAAGATGTATGCTGTTGGAGTGGGAAATGCAGTGGAGGATGAACTCAAGGAGATTGCCTCTGAGCCAATCGGAGAACATTATTTCTACACAGCCGATTTTAAAACAATGACTCAGATCGGCAAAAAGTTGCAGATCAACATCTGTAAAGGTCTCAGAGGCGCATTGAGCATAACCAAGTGTTTTCCATGTAAAGATGTGATTTTAATTGATCTGGGTTTTTTGTTCAAACAGAGGAAGACCCTTGTGAATGTGACTCTCTTGTAAAGTTCCAGAAGAAGGTAGAAGATGCTCTACAGGCCCTGACGAAAAAATATATCCTTTACTTCAACAATCAACAAGTCTATAGCTACAATATTGTGGTATGTGAATGCTTATTCTTGTTGTATTACATTGTGTCTTTGTTGTGGTCTTCCTTGACTAATGCCTCACTAGAGAGTATGTCAAAGAGGATTGCTCTGCTTGAGAACAAGATCGTCTGAGGCTTCACACCACCCCTCCCTCACTTTTCTCTCTGTAATATATTGAAATGAGCCTGTCTGTACACCCTGACCTCTGCTATAGCCCGAGCTCTTCCTCCTGTGTGATACCACCTCCTCCAGCCTCGCTCCTGAGACACACAGAGCCCGGTCGTCATGGGGACCACACCTTAGTGAGAGTGTGTGCGCTCCGAAGGTCACTCTCCTCAGCCAGGCTGTGTAATTGTTAATAAAAGTCTTCCCTCATAGGGAAACGGTGATGGTACACTAAAGAGAGTTGTTGTAGTTGTTACTAACTGTGCTCACTTGAGACGTTGTCTTGTCAGGCAGTGATTCAGTGAGTCTCCAGTGCTTCTTTAAAAAGGGATCCAAACAACATTTCTTGAAATTGAATGAAGGAATGGCAATTCAAAAGTCTTCTATAAAATACATATAATTAGCCTACTGTTCTATGCAATCTTTTATTAATCATAAAACAATTGCAGCATATGTTTTCTGTATAAAATGTTAGTTTGACTGATGTAAGGCATGGAAACCTATGGGAAAAGGCTTCTTTCTAAATAATTGTACATCATTAATATTGTTACAAGAATGTAGCCTATTTTACAAAACAAACTTTACAGGAGTTTTGCTAATTCTTTTATTTAAAATACACAAAATGCATTGCTAACTTTAAGCCTTACGTTGGGGCTTGAGTGCAATATTCCAACTGCTTGTAGAAAACCAAGTCTATATTTACCAATTATTTTATTTTATTTTACCTGTGTCTTTTAATAAAAGCTCGACAGCGTGTGACGTCACGAGGACGGTGCTTTATTAGAAGAAAATGAATCCGTCAGAGCCGCGGTCCGTTCACCTGAATGAAACCGGAGCGAGTACGTTTGCTAGTTTTTATTTCTTTTCAAACAAACACGCATTTATTTAGATCTTACAGTAATACACAGATGTAGAAGTTTGTTTCGTATTTACACGCGCTGATGCCGTTGTCCTTGCGCTGTCAGAACAGTAAAGCAGTGAGATAACTACAGCGAGGCTAACTGGGAGCTAGCGCCGAGCAAAGCCAACTGAAGAAGCCGGTGAGTGAAGGGAAATCCCGAGAAGCTGGAAGTGCTCCACCTGCGCTGTTTCATTTTCGGGACGGATGACAGCGCGAAAGTCTGCGATCCGTTCATGTTTATTTGGCTGTACATTAAACCACTCTCTGAGTGATTAACTAACTAACCGGGACAGATAAGACTTGGGCTAACAGTCGCTAGCTTAGCGGTGTTTCACTGATAAACAGGAGCTTTTAAAGTCCCATCACCCCAACATCAGCGGAGCTTTGGACCAGGACTATGGCCAGTGGGACCACAGCAGGCTTCTCTCGTCAGTCTAATGGAGAAAGGGCACCGGGACAAGTCTCTGATTCGGACTGGTATCGGAGCTTACCATCAGAGACTGACATCGTACCGACAGCGAAGAGCTTATCTCGGCTGTGCAGCAGAGACGAGGAAGCTAATTTTTTGTGAGAGCAATACTGCAGAGTACAGAGCAAGATTTGTGAGTCTGCCAGTAGCAGCTCACTGACAGTGTCATGACGTGTTTGGGTTTGGACCGGCCCGGATCGAACCGTCTCAGTCAAAAAACACTACTGCATCTGCTCCGATTATCACTGTCCTGTCCCCTACAAGAGGTCCGCGAGAAAGCCACCGAGCTGCTTCGGTCCGCGCAGGTAAAACTTTGGTTCTGCAGCCTCCTTCAGAGAGAATACAAAAAGACTAAACCATTCTTTAAAAGTGAGTCAGATACTAGACTCTTTGCTCCAATTTAACCACCACTGTCGCCATTATTTTAAATACTTACTATTATTATTATTATTATTGTTATTATTATTATTATTGTTGTAATTTCTGAATACCCGAGAGCAAGTTTGCTCCTCTTAATCGTTCTTAATCGCTCTTAATCAAAATCAAGCTCAGTTTTGTACCTGTTACTGCGTATTTCATCAGACATTGAACTGTAGAACTGTAGGTGATGCAAGACCTGCTGTGCTGTGCATAAACAAGGCAGACACGCCCCCTCCTAGTGTCGACAAATACCACAGCCCGATCACACCACTTTCATCAGCTCAAGAAGCTACGAGCTGCTGGTGGCGCTCATTCACTTTTCTTTGAACGATGAGAAAACAGATTTAGGATTTTTTTATTCACGGCTCCGCCGCGAATAATGTCGGTGAGTGTAACTTTTGTTTATGAGCTTCTGAGTTATGAAACTGCGCTCTCCAGTTACTGTAGGCTGGAGGGCATTGGAGCCGCCTGTAGATATATTTAAAGGTTATAATGAAACGAAAACTAAATGTACTAATATGCAGTATTTTCGGTTTCTTAAGACCAGTGGTTAAGTTGATGTACCAATACACTATAAAAAACTCCTACGTTCATATTAAACAGATAAAAAGCATGAGCTATTTAAATGTTACACAGTTAATGCATGTCTTTTTAGGATGAGCTTTTGATGAAGTGTTTCGTTTTAAACACAGGAACAAGGTGTAGCAGTACCTCGAGCGCTGGCTTCAGGTCCTAGTGCCTTTATACCAGCAAAACAGGTGTGTTTGACTCATTGTTCAAAGCTCTCTGAGTTTATAGACTTTAGGCATGTTGTTGTACAGTAACAGTTATATTATTATTAGTTCTCCCTGTTGTTCTCTGTAAAACCTACTGTTTGATGAAATGACTTGCATTTTTTAGACTTTCACTTACTTTACTGTTTTAAAGCTGCACTATGTAACTTTTCTGGTGCAGGGTTTGTCACCGGCTCGTCTCCATGGAGTTATACTTGCTTTGCCTGGAATGTTCCACAGTATGACATAAACTTTCATATTAAATTTATTCAATTACCATTGTTTTATTGCACTTTTTCTGCGAGTGGCATTCCTTATACACAGATCTGACCTGTTACTTGGCCTTGTGTCATCTGCTCTTATCCATGACAGTAGATGAGTTTAATGCCATTCTGTTGAATATTTTAATCTCAACAAAGCATTAACATCTCCATGGATATAAGGAGGTTGTGAACCCTCCACTAGAAAAGTTACATAGTGCACCTTTAATGATTGGATATTTTATTGTCTTACATTCAGCCTCTTTCGCCTCTTTTAGATCTTGCAAGAAGGACTCGATCAGGACATCCTTATTGAATCTTTTCTTTCACTGGGTCGGGTGGACCACGTCACAATGGTCATGGCTCTTCACCCGGCCTACCTCAGTTGCTTCCTGAGGACCCAGCATGCTTTGCTGGAGATGGACGGGCCTTTGCCACGTCACTGGAGACATTACATTGCTGTTATGGTGAGGAAACCACTGGGATACATTGTGTGGTTGCATAATGTATTGCAATTGAATCAAGTTACCATCAGTTTTCAAATCACAAAGGCTGGAATCATTTAGATAATAGATTGTCCTCTGCAAAGAAAAAAAAACATATTCTTAAAGAAATTAGAAAAATCCTGTACATTGTATCTGTAGTTTAAATCTTTACAAACATAAATTCTGAAATATACGGGATACTTGTATTTATCACTTTTATTTGCAGCCTTAATACGTCCTAGTATCTGAACCGACCGTGCTGTACTTGAGTGTGCACAAAAAAATGCAAAATGCGGAACTAGAGAAAATGACACAGCCATTACTTGTTTCATGTCAGCTAAAATAATATGCACATACACAAAATCATTTCTTTTGCTGGTCGTTTTTCTGTTTTCTCAGCTTTTGTGGTTTTGTGTGACGGCTGAAGTCTATGAAATTTGGCTTCAACCTAATGTTTTTATTCCTGATTTAGGGTGCATTTGTACTTTTACTGTATCACACTCACTATTCTACATAGTCCATAATATTTTCTCTTTTTCTTGAAACTCTAGTCCTTTTTAACACAGTTGTCCTGATTATGTGCAGGCTGCAGCTAGGCACCATTGCTCGTATTTGGTCCAACAGCATAGCGCATGTTTCCTGGAGGCGGGCGGTGAGGAGAGCTGGCTCAGTGGCTTGGAGCAGGCTCCGACTAAACTGCGCAGCCTTCAGACCCTCAACAAACTGATGGCACACAGACCCTGGCTCATCACAGAGCAGCACATCCAGGTCAGACACACACACAGGACAAGACAAGAGTCACAGTGGAGCTCTTTTTACTGCTGTCACATGGAAGAATACTGTCATACCCATATGCCAATCAAACAGAACATTATGACCACGGACCCAATGTAGAAAAACACATTATTGCATCTGTTTGTCTTGTAAAAATTCAGCCCTCAAAGTTTAAGAATTTGAAGCTAAACTAATTTTTCTTTTATCCAGAATTATAATTAGATCTACAATTCATGTTATGACTAATTTCAATGTTTATATGTACTTAATTTGTATAAGGTAATGTTACTTTCCCCCTTGTAGGCACTGGTGTGTCCTGGGGCAGATCCTCGCTGGTCATTGGCTGAGCTGATCCATGCTATTGTTGTATTGGCGCACGCTCATTCACTCTGCTCCTTTGTGTGGGGCTGTGGCCTGAATCCTGAGTCTGATCATATCGGAGGCTTCACCTTCCAGCCCTCATCCCCCAGTCATGTCTCCCCAAGTCCCCACAGTCCTGCACATGAGGACAGCAGGCAAGAGGTCCGTCTACACCAAAAATTATGACTATTCTTTGCCTTGTTTTTCAGAAAAATTCACCTATTTGATTGACGTTATCAGATATGTTGCAACCTGCGCCTCAGACGTATAGATACTGTAGATATAATCATTGTTCATTGTCTTCATGATTTAGTAGATGGGTTATTTTCTGTTGAAACCATCTTAAATAGCCACAGGGATGTTTTTTTATCTTCTTATTTTATGATACTATTCTGAAGAAGGCTGCTAACTTGTTTCAAACTTAAATAGGAGTCCGTTGATGTTTAACTAAATAAAAAGCATTGGGTAGCTGCTTTGTGGTTTTTTGCTGGTTTGTTCAGTTTTTATCATTGTTTGTATGTAATCAGCCAAAAAGTTGCCCCTTATGGGTGACAGATTTAGAAAAACATTTGCTCTCATACCTGTCGCGCCGGTTTTGCTATTACATAGAAATGCGTGGTTGTGTGTGTGTTTTGGTTAAAGAACAATTCTGTGCACTGTTGTTGATTAGCTGGTGGACGGAGCCATGGAGGTGGAGGTGTTGATGAAGAGGATGGTGGAGTTACAGCAGCAGGAGGAAGAGTGCACGCAGGAAGAAATAATTACTCGTTTTGAAAGGGAGAGGAGTGAAAGCATTCCCACCGGTACTTACATGTTGTTTATCCATTTATTGGCCTGTCGTTATCTTGCTTAGCCCATGTTTATGACACTCTTTACCTTTGCCGTTTCTCCAGCCGTGGTTCGTGGAGCCCCCCCTGACATGGTGCGGCGCCTCGTGGAGGATCCAGACTTTGTATATGAGGACTTTGCACCCAGAGGAGAGCAGTCTCCCACCACCATGAGAGCACAGGTACAGCACAGACTCTAAATGGATTTTGATCTGATTCTGTGCAAACTGATATATATGTGTGTATATGTGTAAAGGATTATTCCTGGGAGGACCATGGTTATTCTCTGGTCAAACTGATATACTGATATATATAAACCATTTTATATATGTGTAAAGGATTATTCCTGGGAGGACCATGGTTATTCTCTGGTCAACAGACTTCTGCCTGACATGGGACAGCTTTTGGATGAGAAGTTCCAGGTATTAAACACATTTTAGTGAAGTATATTGTGATAATATTGGATTAATGTATAAAGATTCAAATGTCGCTGAAAACCAACCAGGATTTTCTCTTGCAAACATGTATTTTCATACTTGAGTCTGAATTTTTAAATGTGTTTTGTGTGTGTGTGTTGATCGGCAGGTTGTTAGTAACTTGACTTACCACCGGATGGCGATGCATGAGGGTGTTGATACATACACTTTGAGGAAGGCTCTGTGGAACTATATCCATTGTCTCTATGGTATTCGGTAAGTATCAAAAACATCTTCGCTCATTGTGTTTATTTTATTTAACAAAATGTGTGCTCACTTTCATACAGATATGATGACTACGACTATGGCAGTGTCAATGTCTTGTTAGAGCGCTCTCTGAAAGTATTTGTGAAGACCATGGCCTGTCACCCAGAGCAGACCACAGCGCGCGTCTACCACGACTTCTGGAGACATTTCCAACACTCAGAGAAGGTAAAGTAAAACCAACGACATCTATTTAGTCTAATGATTAATGAATGCGTAATGATTTTATATATGCTCTCTTCTTAAAGGTTCATGCTAATCTTATAGTGATGGAGGCCCGGCTACAAGCTGCCCTGCTGTACACATTACGAGCTATAACGCACTACATGAGATGATATCGCACACACGCACGAAATGGGAAAAGACAACTGCAACTTTGCGAATGCTGAGCCGGCTGTGAAACCACAGCACAAATGTGATAAGTGGATTGATAATTTTGCACAAATGTAACACACTACAATGAATGTTTGTTATGTATGTTATTTTTTCAGTGTTAATTATTGATGCTGCTTTGCGACAAGGATAATGTGTTACTTTTATTGCACTGAATTTCTTCATATTTAGTATTGACCTGTCGAATCTAAAGCTTTATTTAAAAAATCTTGCACATCTTGAGTCAAACATATCTGAAGTATCAACATATGACCCGGCATAACGTCATATCACTCTCAAATCATCGCTGTGGGTTTTAGATATTTATGTGACAAACTTGTTTAGATCTGTTAACTGCTGTAACTGCTGTCCTGCTCATCAGACCAGCCATGCCTCAATATCTGATAAAAATGGTCTACCTTGTATTTTTCTACACAATAAAGTTAAAAATAAATGTTGTTAAAAATATCACTTATTATTATTATTATTATTGTCCCTGTTTTACTGTTTCTCTATTTCCATGATTTTTATTTGAACTTAAAAAAAAAAAATTACTTCTTACTTATGGTCTTTTTTGTTGTGGCCCT
>KN472978.1:110908-128903 GCA_000787095.1 Periophthalmodon schlosseri
TGTTTTTATGTCTGCATGATTTTAGAAACAAACACTATTCATTTATTATGTTTGATATTACAATATTATTTTGATATTTCAACATATATACAGGAAGTATAGAGTACCTTTAGTTAAAGATGCACTGTGTAACTGTTTTACTTACAATGTGCCACAGTATGGCATTAAAGAGTCAGATAAGCAGGGGCCGCACCAGGCCAGATTATAGGTCAGATCTGTGAAGATGTGAGCCCAGAGAAATAAGGCATTTTTAAAGATATTTTTGAGCAACAAAAACACTCGTAATGAAATAAATGCTCGATAGATAAATTTAATGCCATACTGTGGAACATTCCAGGCAAAGCAACAATATCTCCAATGAGCAGGTGGTGGACCCCGGTCTATTGTTATTTATTGTTCTTGTAATCAAACAAGTAAGGCAGAGTATGAGTGCATTCAACTTGCAAACACAACATTTAAAACTGGGACTAAACTGGGATTAATGCTAAACCAGGACTAAACCAGGACTAAACCAGGACTAAGCCAAGACTAGAACAGGACAAAACCAAGTCTACATCAGGATAGGGCTGGGAAATTAATGTTATTAATTTGTTTAATTCTCATTTTTAATCATCAAGATTGTGAAAAATCGCAAAATCATGAAATCGAGGATTATTATGAAACAAGTTTACTCATGACCTTCTTACTCGCAAAGCAGGTTAAACAATTGCCATAGTAAAAAAATCTCATTCTAATTTTAACTATTACATTACATATTTAATCAAATGTAATTAAAGACAGTTTACAATTTTATAAATAATAGGATATAAGAATGAAAATGTAAAGCGCTTCCCCGTCTCAAACACTAGCAGTCCAGCTCTGACTTCGATTAACATTGCAATCGTCCAGTGTGTGCAAAAAAAAAAGAGACTGACCATATCTCCCAGCCCTACATCAGGACCAAACTAAACAGGACTAGAGTGAACACAGCCATATGTCTTGGTTGTTATTATGGATGCACAAATAGACACGCCATGAACAGCATATGTTTGATTTGGTTTTCTTCTGCAGGTGGTGGGGTGACTCTCTTCATAGCTCTGTATGACTATGACGCACGCACTGAAGATGACCTCACGTTTCAGAAAGGAGAGAAGTTTCAGATTATCAATAACACGTGAGTAAATGACAGGTGACCACTGACCAATCGGCAAATGGATCCCTTACTGATACTGCGTGAAGATAGTATTGCATATCGAAATCATAGCGGTTTCTGAGTATTCAATGTTCATGTTCTATCTATACACATAGGAAGTAGACGGTTTCTGTGGCAACCAAGGCCAGAAACGAACTAGATGTTTTAGACTTAAGTAAACAGTTACAATTGAATCCAGTGGCTGTACAAGGTAGATACATTATTGTTCTTGTTATTGTTATAGAGAGTATTGTTATTGTTATAGAGACTGGGATTCTGTTGTCACACATTTTTCAGTTAGAATCTTCAGTTAGCCTAATGTTAAACCGATAAAGATTTTAAATGCTGAATATAGCCCTATCACGATTTTTACTATATCGACTTATTGTTCAATACATAACAGATGGAGCAATACTTTTTGGGCGTCAAAATGTATTATGTGTACTTTTTCTTTGCACTAGTGGGAAAAGTTTGGTTATTTTTCTGTACTACAATGAGATTTGAGCTGTAGAGTGTTTAAATATGAACCTCTATGGCTCATTATAGACAGAAACTAACTATTTCTAAGTGTTACTTCTTCTATGTATTTATTGCAGTTCGTGTTTTTTAACAATATTGCACATTAAGAATACTTTTTTGGGGATAATTCTGCTTTATGCTTTGGTTTAAATATTATCATTTATCGTCTATATTTACTTCAGCAATATATCGCACTTCAGAATGGGTTGCTAGGCGTGTAGTGTCTTGCTATAAATTTAGCATTCATTCAAGTCATTCTAGTAATACATGTGTTAACGAGAAGTGACCTAGAAGCTTTTTGGGTAGTTCCACAGCTCTTGTTGCAAATGATGTTCAATTTTGCAACACTCAGTCAGAGCTCTACAGTTGATTTGCATTGAAGCATTTCACTTATACAGACAGTCAAACAAGCGAACATAGAGCTGCCGTAGCTTCCCTCACATAGCAGTATGAATACATGTTGTTGAAGCAGATTATGCCTGAGTACCTTCTGCATAACAGCGCCTCTATAAACAAAAGTCTGTGTGTGTTGGCAGCGAGGGCGACTGGTGGGAGGCCCGCTCTCTGGACACGGGACACTCCGGTTACATCCCGTCTAACTATGTGGCTCCAGTAGACTCCATACAGGCCGAAGAGTGAGTACCAACAGCAAACGATACACCCAAAGAAATGACTGGCACGTCGTTCGGGGTCGGGGTCAGAAGCAATTGTTGCTGTGGTGACCTGTGCGTTGTTGTCATGGTGACAGGTGGTATTTTGGGAAGATGGGGAGGAAGGATGCAGAGAGACAGCTGCTGGGCCACGGCAACCAGAGGGGAACTTTCCTCATTCGAGAGAGTGAGACCACCAAGGGTGAGCGACACAATAATGAAGTACTGTGAGCCTTAATATTTGTACTGTTCCTCATTTTAATATGTACAATTCACCTTCACTTATAATATTACTGTACCTATGTAAACTCAAATTACTCATCGCCATTACCACTGCTACTATTAAAAAAACTGTAACCACAAAGTCCATATGCCATTATTACTGTTCTCACCTCTGAATGCATTTGGTGCTATTTTCACTTCTACTGTGCCTTTGCCGCAGAAGTCCCACATTTACAGATGCTTAGTAAAAATGAAACGGTCAGACGAGTTACATTTTACCACCACATTTTATTGTTTGTATTATAGTTTTCTTTAGTAATTAGCTGCATGATCATAAAATATAAACTGCACTTCTTCTGTTTTCTTTGCCAGGTGCCTACTCCCTGTCCATCCGTGACTGGGACGACACAAAGGGAGATCACGTGAAGCATTATAAGATCCGCAAACTGGACAACGGAGGATATTACATCACCACCAGATCACAGTTCGACACAGTTCAGCAGCTGGTCGAGCACTACACTGGTAACACTTTACTTTTTTTTAGGTTGAAACTGAATTAGGAAGTTTCTGTCTTTAAAGTTGAGTTAGTGTGAAATTCAAAGCACACCCTCCACTTCCTCCTGTGTTTGTTTGTGTAACTCTGCCTCCTAGCGTCTGAGTCTGGTAATGCAGTTGTCCAGTGTGACTCACCTGTTAATCGTGACTAGGGGACAATGCGGTTGTGTAAAGTAATTCCCCAATCAATGTTATCCTAATGACATAATATAACAAAATAAGCAAAATTACTTCATCGCTAAAACTGTTTTGAAATTCTTTCTTTGCTGTTTTTAAATGTAAATGTCGTGTTTAAATGTATACCCTTCGATTCTGATTCCATGAACCTTCTGTCTGAGGTGAGGCACAGCATATTATTGATCCTAATCAATTTAATCTCTTCATCACAGATTTGTATTTTTTACAAGAATTTGCATATTCCAACAATGAATTCCTCAAGACATAAAAGCCAAAACCAGAAGCCCTTGATAATAGTTTAAAAGTGTATGTAGGCTATAGTTTTTACACTTACACTTTCTCATGTACTGTATGTGTTTTAGTGCTTTGTGTTATTTTGTGTGTCAGCTCCAACTCCTTTCTGCTTCTCTACCTTCACTTTCCTCCCGTGTGTGTGTCTCTCTCTTTCTGTGCGTCAGAGAGAGCAGCGGGTCTGTGCTGCCGGCTGATTGGCAGTTGTAAGCGGGGTATGCCTAAGCTGGCCGACTTATCAGTGAAGACCAAGGACATGTGGGAGATTCCCCGAGAATCCCTGCAGCTGATTAAGAAACTGGGCAATGGCCAGTTTGGAGAAGTCTGGATGGGTAGGACTGGTGATAGCGTGCGGTGGGCAAAAGGGACAACGACAGCACACCTGGACCAAAAAAAAACACTTCTAATACACTCTTAAAGCCCCTATTATTGGTCAAACTAATGATTCGACACCTAATTGATCTGAAATGTGTGGTTAAATATCAGAAATATCTATTCAAATTGTATTCACATGTGGCAGCGAATTAGTAAGTCAAAAATATTCATGAATTGTTGACTCCAAATGAAGTTGTTTTGACATCCAGGTGTGCACAGTGTTATCATGCCCCCTGCTGTTGTTGCATGTGCATGTTCATAATCTCATCTCACATTTTTGTTACCCCCATCCCATCTTTCTTTTCCATCTTTTCTGTTCTGTCCCTCCACCATCCTAACTTCAAATCCTATTTTCACTTCCTACACCTTTCTTCACCTGAGATAGGCACTAATGATGGACTGTGCTATTTCCTGACCACGCCGTGTCCCAACTCCACCCCACTCACCATGGGCCTGGGGCGGGATGCCTGGGAGGTCTCCAGGGAGACACTGTCCATGCAGAGAAAGCTGGGACAGGGCTGTTTTGGGGACGTGTGGATGGGTGAGACAGAGAACCTCTCCAGGCTTACAGTCTGCTGTGTTGTCTCATTCAGTGTCTGGCTTTGGCTTTGATCAAGTATTTTTTGTAAGTTACTCCAGATTATGTACAGTGTTCAAATAATGTGCATCCATGTACATGTGCATCTCCTTGTGGCCAGTCCATGTCTCAGGTGCAGCTGGTTTTAGTGTAAGACCAGTAAACCGCCATCTTTCTCACACCACTTTGTGTCATGATCACAAATTATAACACAAATTGCATGAGTTCAATGATTGGTTGTGTACTAGAATTCATAAAGTCTGTGTGAATTGTCCCTACACTAATGTTAACGGTGCACTTTGTAACTTCTGATAGGGTGTCCTCTACCTGCTTGTCTCCATTGAGTTGCTTTGCCTGTAATGTTCTGCAGTATGGCATTAAACTTATCTTGCAAATTTACTACAAGATACCTTGGTATACATGCATTTTTTCTAAAAACAGGGTTACCTCTTCACATCTGACCTGTAATGTAGCCTGGTGATGCTACCCGCTTGTCTCCATGGAGATAGATATGTGTAATGCCATGCTCTTGAATCTAGATCTTTAACAATGTGGCTATAGGGTCCTTTAGTTTGGGAGTTGTAACGTCCCTGTCTGTATGCTAGGCATGTGGAATGGTACCACTAAGGTGGCTGTGAAGACTCTGAAGCCAGGAACCATGTCCCCCGAGGCTTTCCTGGAGGAGGCTCAGATCATGAAGAGACTGCGCCATGACAAGCTGGTGCAGCTTTATGCAGTCGTTTCAGAGGAGCCCATCTACATTATCACTGAGTTCATGAGCCAAGGTACAGCAGCAGGCCAGCTGGCAGACTCTCACTACTGTACACACTCTCTATTGTGGTTGGATGTGATTTTAATATATGCATGCATCCATGATAGCATGCATTAAACAGTAGCAAGACAATTATTGCTGCTCTTACAAAATATTGAAAGCAAACAAAAATTGGCAGCTGTTTTTAGGCCCAAGGGGAGACTTTTTAGTAAATTAAAAGACCACAAGTTCAACTGCACAAAGCCCCCAAGAGACAAAAAGTGAATTCCAACCAGGCAAAGGAATTTAATTTCTGTTTCTGAGCATGCTCTTTGACCTCCCTGTGGAGGTGGCCCATTACATCAGACGTTTTCCTTCAATACTCTGACAAACAGAAAAGCACAAGGTCCAAATCTGTTCTAATAAACAAATGCATTTGAATAAAGAATGGTGAAGAGGCAGTTTTGTATTAGTAAATATTTGTTTTTTAATGTATTCTGTGATAAAACGTGAATCAGTGGTGCGAATGTTAACGGTTTATTATGGCAGGCAAGATCCATCTGATGTACAGTATGTTCTCTGTGCACAGGAAGTTTGTTGGACTTCTTAAAAGATGGAGAAGGGCAGAGTCTCAAACTGCCTCAGCTGGTGGACATGGCTGCTCAGGTAAGTCTTTAATGCAGATATACTTACACAAGTGAACTCTCTGAACCCTGAGCTCTGTCTCTGCTTTGGCAGATTGCAGCTGGAATGGCATACATTGAAAGAATGAACTACATCCACCGTGACCTGCGTGCTGCCAACATCCTGGTTGGAGACAACCTGGTGTGTAAGATTGCGGACTTTGGCCTCGCTCGCCTTATTGAGGACAATGAGTACACAGCTCGACAGGGTAATACCATGTGATCTGTTCACCATCACAATTATGAATAACTGCCTGTGTGGTTTTATTTTTATACATAACTTGTCCTAATTGTAAGAGTATTCGTGTGCACTTGTTGCCATGGTTTCAGGGGCTAAGTTTCCCATTAAGTGGACGGCTCCAGAGGCTGCACTGTATGGACGCTTTACCATCAAGTCAGATGTATGGAGTTTTGGTATACTTCTGACTGAGCTCATCACCAAGGGTCGTGTGCCATACCCAGGTACGCCAAGAGCACGCACCTTCAAATCTCAATCAACTACACATTTCATTTTGTTCCTCCAATAACATATAAAGACGACACATGTTCTGTAAAAAAGAGAAAAAAAGAAATTAAATATATGTATAAAGTAAACTGTGTGTGAAGGAAGTGACTCCCAGAGCAAATTGTCATGCAGATCTGGTAGCATTCTTAACCAAACCTTTATTTTCCCAGTGTTTTAGTCATTTTGTGATTTGGTAAAATGTTGCTGTGTTACCATAAAGAAACTTTGGTGGTATTTGTTATGCTGGCTCTATATTGTTATTACACCATAGATGCATCATAACCACACGTGCTTTATTCAACCTTAGGCAGACATTTGAAAACCAAGAAAGATGAGATGTCTTACCACAGTCATCTCTCTGTACTTTTCTTTCTACATGGCTAAAACATGAATGTTTTTTTTTACATCTCGAACTCAGTACTTCTATTTGTTTTTTTTTGTTTTTTTTTACATCAACCCCTATATTTTCCTCCCCCTGTAGGCATGAACAACCGTGAGGTGCTGGAGCAGGTGGAGAGGGGGTACCGGATGCCCTGCGCCCCGGGCTGCCCTGCCTCTCTGCACGAACTGATGCTGCAGTGCTGGAGGCGAGAGCCCGATGAGAGGCACACCTTTGAATACCTGCAGTCCTTCCTGGAGGATTACTTCACTGCCACAGAGCCTCAGTACCAGCCGGGAGAGAACCTGTGACACACAACACAAATAGACTCATTTGAACATTGACTTTTATATTGCAGCAGGCCTCTTACCGGTCATACCCGTGTCTGTCATTCACTGTATAGATATATAACAATATACATATCAGATTCATAGTTAATTATCCATGGATCACTGCAGACTGTTCCAGACACATCTCCACCATGTTGAACAGCAGTCAGAGCTCTGCTGGTCAGGCCTTGCAGAAATGCTTTACTCTGTAACCATGACAACAGGGAACTGAAAGAAGATGTAGATGGTTGTGTTGGGGTGGGGGCAGGCAAGTTGGTACAAGATCTTCTCAGCTGCCATATATATGTTCAAACCATTCATTTCTCTTTTAAAGAAAATATGGATTTGTTTGAATAGAAAACAAATAACTTCTGACTCAGTTGATGATGTATGAGGCTATACTACTGATAGTTTATTCATCTACAATATTTGCAGTTTCTTGTGCAAATGATGGTTTAGTTTTAGATCCAAATGCGACCAAGTAGAGCATTTGTGCATTAACTGATCCTACTGTTATATCTGTGCAAACCAAAAATGGTAAGATTACTTTCATTTACGTATATTTTGGGTTTGGGGTATTGTCAAAGTCTTTTATTATATACAGAGAACATAATGTAACTTTTATCCTAAGAGTTTTATATGATATTATTGTAATAAAAGTCCGATATCTTTGTAAAGTGTATCTTTTTTGTCTTGGTACTTTCATGGCAGTGGCATAATGCTTTGCCCTTGCCTGTATGTAATAAAATATGTTTCAGTACTACACATTAATTTTAAAAATCAAAGAGACAGCTGAGCTTAAAGTGCTACGTCATACAGACAATCACTATGTTATGACGTCTGTGGCATCAGAGAAATGAATAGCCTGTAAGAAAGAATAATTTCGTTATTCTTCGCCGCCGCTCACTTCAGTCACTGTTTATAAAACTACACTACCCATGATTCCATTGTAGCCACTTACGGGTACCCGGATGGCTTTGACAAGTAGGCACGTTGGTGAGGCACAGCGGAGACTGGGGCGCACAACAGACTGAGCTGGAATTGCAGAGGTAAAGGCGCGCGGTCGGTCTTCGCCTCCCGGATACTGGGGAGTCCCGTGTCTGTCACCAAACGTGAGCAGAGCGCTTTAACACTCCTATGTCAGCTCCTGAGACAGGCATAAAACAGTGAATTAACGTTTCTTTCCCCGTTTTTAAATTTTTCATTTCTTTTGTTTGTTTGTTTTTGTGGGTACAGAAACTGGAGTCAGTCAGAGCGTTTTTTTGTTTTTTTTTATTTGTTGGCGCGACAGTACCAGAGCAGACAGTCGTTTCTGTTGGAAGCCTGGCCAGTGCTTCTTCAGTCCGGATGAAGGAGAGCTGGGCGCTGGCGGCTCCGTGACCCGGAGAAGTGAGGAGAACAGCGGACTGAAGGGAGGTTGTCACACCGCACCAGAAGCCGCGCTGCGCGTCTCGTGGTGAGTGCACATGCAGCGTCTTGTGTATACAACAAGGAATTAGCGTACTGTCCTCACAGCCAGTTGTGCTGCGTATCTCTGGCTACGTCTTCCCTTTTACATTAACCTCGTCGGCGCCGTTTACAGACAGCTCTCCGCATGCTTACTACTTGGGCACAGATGCACTTCAGTGTGGGCATGCAGTATGTAGTAAAGCGCATACAGTAAAAGCGCGCTGTGCCCCGTGGCTGCCCCCACCTGTTTGACATATCTCTGACATGTTTCATGGACATAGAATAAGAGATGACCGATGTATTCTGCGCCTTATGCCACATCTTTACATTTGTCTCTTCATATTTTGATGTGACTTTAATGGGACTTAACTAATGCATTTACATACCAGCAGCATGACTGTGCGCCTCGCTCCATGGGGACATGTGATGGGTGTTCTGTGAACAGGTGAGGCTCTGTAGAGATGTGAATGACTAAATGTTAGAACAGGACACAGCAGCAGTGGCACATCCTGCAGTGGCAACAGCAGTGCTGTAGTCATGCTGGTGATTATCAGCTCTTGTTTGAGGTGCTCTGTGTGGAGGGGGTGTACAAAGGGAGAAAAGGGGGAGCTGAGAAAGTGGAGGAGACAGGAGAGGAGCAGAGTCAGTGTCTGGGCAGTGACAGTTGGGTATTTAAGGCCCCCGCAGAGACGTGCACAGGCTGCTTTAGTGCAGGTGTTGTTAGTATGCAGAGTAATGCTCCTCTGTCTGTCTATCTGTCTGTCTCACTCTCATATAGTCTGCAGTTGAAGCCTGAGTTCCTGTGTTGGCAAGTGGACTTGGACATAATGACTTCAACCCTGTGAATGCTGGAATGAAAAGGAGCTGGCCTTACCTTGGCTGCGTGCCGCTGTCGGTCAGACTTTCTCTATGTTCTTTGTGTGAGATAAACACTGAATGAGGACTTATAATATTGAGGTTACATATTTAGGTGTGGGCCCAGCTTTAGGCCTATTGTGCTGCTACCTGTGAGAGCGGGGCCAGTTGTCATAGCAACGGCCTTGTAGTTCCGCTGATGTTCCTCTGTCCTCATTGGCAGGGTCAGTGCACCTAACACTGCACATCTCGGAGACGTGTGTCTGTGTTCCACTGTGCACCTGTGTACTAGTGTGTACTAGTGTGTACTAGTGCGTACTAGTGTGTACTAGTGTGTACTAGTGTACCCGGGCCCACATGTGTACTTTGAGGGTGTGCAGGACCTTTTGTGTGTCTTGCTGCAGTTTGTAGGTGTGTGGGCTGATGGCACAGACAAGCTGCTGTGTGTCACAAATATATACCCTGCTGATATGACAGCCGACAGCTCAACCAATCACCTGTTTTCACTCTCTGCCTATCAGCATGTGAGGTTGCCATAGTCAGACGTCCTCTTGATATGGAGGTCGTCATGGTGATAGAAAAGACATAATGGACTCATACATGCACACTATATAGAAAAAGGAAGAAAAAATGTGAAGGAAGGAAGAAAAAACATTTATAAATGTATCTTAGTCTAATTATGTGAGTTCTTAGTAAATATTTCAACCTGTTGCATAAATTCCTGCATCTAACTTTGACTGAACACAGCTCTAAAATGATTCATCTTATGTGCAAGGTTGGTAGTTCATTCTTTGTTGATGGGCTAAAAATCCTTCAGTGGCAGTAACAGTAAAAGAAAATGGACATCTTGTTCAAATTAATATAGTAGTCTGTTTTAGTTTTTGGTTGTTTATTTTCTGGTGAAGGGACAACATAACCTTTAAAAAAAGACATATTATGCATGTATTTAATCTTAAACTATTATATACATAGATTATTATTTAACATTTTCTTCATTGATTGCAAAACACAATATAGATCTAAAACTGCATGACAACAGAAATGAGTCCACTGACTTCCTCTCCAGAGCTGCAGAGCTGATAACCAGGCTTCTTCATGGTGGCATTTCACTAGGCCTGTCACGATAATGACTATATCGACATACCGTTCAATATATGAGAGTTGGAACAATATTTTTGGGGGGTCTATATTTATTGTGGGTAATTTTCTTTGCATTGGACATTTTTGGTTATTTTTTGGCTAGATGATGAGATTTAAGCCGTAAAAGGTTGAATTAATAACTTCTATGACTCATTACAGACACAAGCTAAGTACTAAAGTGTTTAATTCTGTTGTTTATTTATTGCAGCTCATGATTTTTTAACAATATTGTAGATTTAGAATAGTTTTTGTGGTTTAAATCTGCTCTTGGGTTATTGTATCAGTGGCCTAAATTAGTTTCAATATTATTGTTTATCGTCTATATTTACTTCAGCGATATATCGAACTTCAAAATATGTTATTGTGACAGTCTACATTTCACCATAACAAACAGCGAATTTTCATTTATTTGTTTTTATTGTTGAAAAATAAAAAAATTAATATTTTTGAACCCAATGACCCGAATAATCGGAAGAAAGTACAGAGAAATGGGCGGAGTTAGTGGGCAGTTGAAAACAGACATTTTTGAGTACTTCAATACTCAAATGCCAGACAATACAGGATTACTCAAACGTGCATGGATCAATCAAAATGCAACTCTGAGTAAACTAATCACAAGGGAACACTGTTAAAACATGATTAGGAGCTCATAAAAGTTAAATTTACATAAAACTTCTCCTTTAAAAGAGAAAGAGAATTAAAAACATCTCCTCAGAAACAGGGTTTCTGGCTGCAAGTTTTGGCATCCTCTTTCCTTTATTCACAATAAAAAGATGTAACACATCCTTTGAAGATTTAGGATCCCTTTTTACTACTTTTAATTTGTGCAGAGTGCAAAGTACTATGGGAAAAATAATTAGTCCTGACTTTGTCCTTGGAGTGAGAGGTCCTGTCTTTTTACGACTTCTATTAATCTAATTGTCACCTGGAGTGAAATGGCTTTTGCCGCAGGCAGGTAAACGTGGCTCACCTCTCCCACACTCACACAGCACCCACACATCAGCCACCATTTAGCATTAGTGTAAGCCGTGCTAGTGTGCTTCATTCTGTTACCTCCCACACGCTACATTCATAAAACCTTCTCCTCTGACTCAAGAGGAGATTCGCCTTTCCCTCTTCGGGACCAACATGCACTTTTTTTAATACTTTTCTCTATATCAGTGGTTCACAAGTTAAATGCCACCTCAGTAAAGCTTTAGCTCTCTGGGCACCAACCTTATTGGACCAGTAGGTACTTGTTTATACATAAGAAGGAAATTAAAACAATATATTTGTACAGATCCTAAACAATTTAAAACATATCAAGATCCAAAGAAAGAGCAAAAAAATAGTTCCAAGTCAGATCTGTGGAGAGCAGTGGCGTGCGGTCAGGGCAAGCAGTGCTTGTCCAATAAAATCTAAAATTATCGCAGATCAAAATGATAAGTATAGTATAAGTAAGTAGTTATGAATTATATCCAAATAATCCTGTTTTCCCTTCATTTGTGCCTGTTTGAATCATGGTTGCAGTCACAGTGTCCTTTCGTACACCCTACTGGCCCCTGAGCACACTGCATCAACTGCAGTTCCCTGGGTATCGTTAACTTGTGTTGCTGTTCTGTGCTACGGAGGCCATGTTGTGCATGAGCTTTTACAACTGGAGAGGCCAGCAAGTTGTTTTAGAGGCTTGCACATGCGTTCTGAGGACCACAGCAGGTTCAAGCAGTGATGAATAAACCCATGTGTACTGAGGACCACAGCAGGCTCAAGCAGTGATGAATAAACCCATGTTTACTGAGGACCACAGCAGGCTCAAGCAGCACTGAATAAACCCATGTGTACTGAGGACCACAGCAGGCTCAAGCAGCACTGAATAAACCCATGTGTACTGAGGACCACAGCAGGCTCAAGCAGCACTGAATAAACCCATGTGTACTGAGGACCACAGCAGGCTCAAGCAGCACTGAATAAACCCATGTGTACTGAGGACCACAGCAGGCTCAAGCAGCACTGAATAAACCCATGTGTACTGAGGACCACAGCAGGCTCAAGCAGCACTGAATAAACCCATGTTTACTGAGGACCACAGCAGGCTCAAGCAGCACTGAATAAACCCATGTGTACTGAGGACCACAGCAAGGCTCAAGCGTGATGAATAAACCCATGTGTACTGAGGACCACAGTAGTCTCAAGCAGTGCTGAATAAACCCTGTGATAAACCCATCAAGGAACTGGACATCTGAGGAGATTTCTAGTAAATGCGCATGTGCAGCAGGAGACGACAACAGCAGCAGCAACTTTCAACATAAGTGGCTAAAATAACTTGTTTTTACCGCAAAGTCATTGTTTGTAGCTTCGCGTTTGTAATGATTAGATGTTAGTTAGAAATACAGACAGTCATTTAATCAAACATGAGTTAGTTTCAGGGCTAGTTTATGTGAAATGGAGGATCTGGATGAAGCAGTGGAGTGACAGCAGCTGGAGCATCTAGGAGCCACAGTCTATGCTAGGAGCCCATCTCGTCTGTGACTTTTGTGTTTATGAAGGAGCAACAGCGTTAGCGGAACAACGGGACTATTACACATGTGTGGAGGAACATGTGGCTGGACCTACTCCACTTGAGAAAAATACAGGACATTTCTTCAGGAAAGACTGGTTTTGATTTACATCTGTGAGAGGTGAGTATCAGCGCACTGTTCTAATGCAGGGCTGTGTTTAAGAGGATGTTTGTGACACATGGGACTGTGTTATAAGTGAACCTGTCTGACCAGTGCACCTGTCTGACCAGTGAACCTGTCTGACCAGTGCCGTGTTGCTGTTAGTATCTCTTCATGAATGTACCTATTGTGTAGTAAGTGCATTTGTAGATGCATAATAATAATTACATAGATAACAATAGTACCAGTGAACTGTCTGACCAGTGCCGTGTTGCTGTTAGTATCTCTTCATGAATGTACCTATTGTGTAGTAAGTGCATTTGTAGATGCATAATAATAATTACATAGATAACAATAGTACTGAAAGCTCAGCTGCATAAACGAGGTGTAGGAGTAGGACAAATCTGGGAAGAAACAAACATCCCCCTGACCAGCCCTGTTTGAACAAACAGGGTGTCAAATACAGTCCAATATATACAAATATGAATGAACTATGTACGTCTACACTTCTCTAATTTGACTCCAAAATGGCTCACTATATATGCATTTAATATGTTAGTGAAAATAAATAGAGTTATTAAATGGACTAAATATTGATGTCCACCCCAAGTCTGCTTGCCTACCCATAAACGTCACCGCATGCTACTGGCGGAGAGGCAAACTTTACCAATAAAAACACCTGTAAATGAATAAAATTAAAGTGGATAAGTATAAGAAAAAACATCTCCCACCAGAAAAGTTACATGGCGCACTTTTAAACAGGAAAAGACAAAAACTGAGCTTATCTTAATTCAATTCTATATTGTACATTTCTTGTAATTGATCATTCAAATTACAAGATGTGCTCATTCAAGATGTTAAAAGCAAATGTGCCAGTTTCGTGTAACAGTACTGAAGTAAAACAAGACAGCGTGATGCCATATAATAGGAAATAAGCAGATGCAATTCAGGACACAATCTAAACTAGAACACGATAAATCATATGAAACATCTGCATTACTCGCCCCACAGTTTGAGAACCATTGCTCCAAGTCCTTCTTCACCTATAGCTCCCTGCTTGGCTCATCACCACCACCCACACCCTACGACTGGGCTGGTTGTAGCCGGTTTTAAGTCTGACAGCGGCAGGAGAGAGGGAGCTTCGACCTCTCACCTCCTGGAGGATGGAGGCAGCACAGAGCGGAGAGACCCAAAGAAGGATGATGGAGGGCAGGCAGGGGGGAGGTGGT
The DNA here is from genome assembly GCA_000787095.1 of Periophthalmodon schlosseri. NCBI lineage: Eukaryota > Metazoa > Chordata > Actinopteri > Gobiiformes > Gobiidae > Periophthalmodon > Periophthalmodon schlosseri. The sequence continues at coordinate 125,402 of KN472978.1, forward strand.
GCTGAGGGGAGGGCAGCAAGAGGCGAGAGAGAGGTCAAAGAACAGGAGGGATTTGCAAAGGAAGAGAGGAGAGAGTGAGCTGGGGGAAGGGACAGAGGAGAGGACGGATGGGCCAGAAGAGAAAAAAGGGGTGATATATGAGGAGGATAGATGGAGAGAGAGAGGACCAGATAGAAGAGTGTGAAGCAGCGGCTGTGTACCTCTCCCTAACAAGCTGGACAGAATCAGCTCAATTATTAAAGAGGAGCGAGAGATGGGGAAAACACACACATGCACACAGCCTCATCCCGGTGTCTGGCAACATCCTGCCGTCTCACAAACTCTCAGCATCACACTCATTGTGCAGTTAGTCTCTCATCTTACTGCATATTTCTGTTCCAGCCAAAGACATCTGCATTATCTGTATGTTTTTATCACCATTCGCGATGGAGTTGAGCTCAGCTGTATAAAGCTTTGATGAAATTATATTTACGACACCAGCTGATAGAAAAGTAGAATAAAAAAGTGAAACCTCAACAAACAACCCTCTTTGGATCAGTTATGTACATATGTGAAAGCATTCATCTGGCCTGAGTTTTCAATCAAACAAGGTCATCACCAAGTTCACTTTATATTGTGGAAAATTCCACTGGGTCAGACTAATAAAGACAAGACGCAGTGCTAATTTAACATCTAAAGTATTATGTTTTTAACATTATGAGTCAGTCAACAGTGATTCATGCAGGTACACCCTTCACACTTTGGCATTGCCATCACTGTGGTGATCCTCCAGTCCAGGCCCTGAGCGTCACTGAGTGAACTAAGGGTCTGCCTCCTCTCCTCTTCCTCCTCTCTTCCTCCTCACCCTTGTTACTTTCTTCTTTTCTTCTTTCTTTGAGGAAGTGTGTGCCCCTGAGGGACTGAAGATTTGCTACCTTCCAGGAGAGAGTGAGAGAGGCAGACTTGCAGAGAAAGAGAGAGGTGTGGATGGGCGAGTGAGGGCCGTGGAGGGGGAGGAGAGAGAGAGAGATAAGGAAAGACAGAGACGAGCCGGGGAGAAGGGGGAAGATGGATGAATACACTGTGTGTGTGTGATACTGAGATCCAGGTAGACAGAGGGGCCGAAGGGCTTCTTATCCTCTCAGCACAAGTCATAATTTCTTGGTCTGCACAGCTGTGAGTGTGGCTGTGTTTGTGTGTGAGGAGCCTCGCTCAGGCTGCAGGCCAAGAAGTGGAAGAGGTACAGTTGTGTAGCTGTGGTGTGCAGAGCGGCGGGTGTGTGCGTGTGCGGCTGCTGTGGCTGATGAGCTGTCAGTACCTACAGTTGGAATGTTCACAAGGCGGCCATTGTTGTTCAAACAGCCAGCAGCTTTCTCCTTGGCAACGGGTGCTGCAGCAGCATCTCCCACAGCAACACTGGAGCAGGAGTTTGAGGCAAGAGAAGGCGGAGTCAGGAAGTCGGGGCCACGAAGCAGAGGCCCCTCTCCAAAACACTGGCCTCAAGGGCCGACTGGGAGCCTGGGTCCAACATATGGTCTGTGTGCTGTGCAGCAGACATGTTCTAGGGCCCAAGCTTGACTTATCTTTCTGTCACGACTTTGTGTGTGCTCCTCTGAGTCAGAGAGCACTACACACTTTGAGGGATTAACTGTGTATTCAAGTGTTTTTACCCATTTCTCTTTAATGGGCTGAGTCAAAAGTTAAAGTTAATACTAAAAAAACAAAGGGCCAAAAAGACCATGATCAAGCAGAAATCCAGTTTGCAATGCACAATATAATATAATCATCACAGTCTTCACCATTACCATATATAATCATACGTACTAGAGTAGTTACTTCTCTTCTTCATGTAGCATGTTTGTGTTTACATTGCTTAACACTGTGTCTCTCTTGGCGCGCTCTGTGCTGGCTGCTCCCAGCTGGCGAGGTTGGTCACATGATCCATCTGAGGGGCAGCCATCAGCAGCAGCGTCAGGAAAGTGCCTGAGGAGAGAGAGAGAGAGAGAGAGTGTCAGACTGAGTTTAATGTGAGGAGGGGGTCTGGGGAGGATGGTGGGGAGGGAGGTAGAGCTTTGGTGGGCAGGGGGCTGCTGCTGCTTCTGATGCTGTGGAGATGAGAAGAAGAGGAGGCAGAAATGATGAAGATGAAGGAGCAATACAGTCCTTTCCTTGGCCTAAAATAACTAGGCTCCAGCAGAAACCACAAGACAGAAGGGGAGAGTGGGGGGTTGGGGGGAGACTCATTTAGTGTTTCCTAGTGTTTGGAGCTACTTCTCTGGTCCCCCGTGTGCATCCCTGGCTAACAGTATGTTGTGTGTGTGAAGTCTGTTTAGATGTCTGCCTTTGTGTCTGCATATGTGTTTCTCTCTTCATTTGTTCCTGTGTCTTGTATGTGAGCCTGCGTGCACAGGCTTGGCAGGAGATGCAGCACACACACTGATGATGAAGATCATTAGGAATTTCCTGCAGCTGGGGAGGGAGGCAGCAGCGGGCTCTTTTCGGGGGTGGGGGGTGAGAACTGGAGAAGAGGTTGCAGTAGAGGAGAGCCTGGGTGGGTGGGGGGGCGAAGGTTGTGGATGTCGGCATATTCCACTTTCTCACTGACATTTTTGTATGGAGAGCTGGGTGGGTGGGGGGGCGAAGGTTGTGGATGTCGGCATATTCCACTTTCTCACTGACATTTTTGTATGGAGCAGTGGCCAAGCAAGTTCAAAGTTCAACTCAGTTCGAAAAAGGCTCTTGGTTATAGTTTGTGCAGGCATTTTTAAGCCCAGTAGTGTAATATCACCTTTAGATTTACTAGGTCTGATTATGGATGAACTTGAGAGGGCGACGACTTGATCTGTAACCTGTGTTTGGCTGCATACTTGCTAATAGAGAAAACCATGTGTTAAAATTCCCCTACATAGTGTGCCATTTTATTTCATATCCACACGCAGTTCAAGTTGCATGTACTGTTGGGAGAGTTGGCTTGTGTTTGATGCAAGGAGCAATATTAGAAACACATGTCATTGGACTTTGTAATTTAGTTGAATAGTATTGCTGCACTTTAAATGTTAAAAATGCTTATATTTTTGTATCAAACTAATTAAACTGAAACATCATATGTGATGCATGCTGATTCCCTCTTGCTGTGACATGTATCATTATCTGAGAATCTTAAAATATGAAATAATATATTTTTTATGTTGTTTGATGTGTTTTCCCACAGCATATTGTCATGCAAAGTGTGATGTATTGAGTCCAACACATGTTTACCATCTGCACGGGCGTTCTAGCTTTCCCTCCTAAGGGCCCGGACAGTGTGTCTCTTTGACTTCTGTTGAAGTTGTTAGTGTGTGTCAGCGCTGGAGGTTGCTGGGTTGAGGTGATGAGGAGGATGAGGATGAAGGAGAGGAGGATGGTGGTGTCACAGGGTCTCTGTGGACCCCCTGACCCACTTCCCCCTCCCCTCTCTGCTTGCACACCTCTGCTCCTCTCCAGGCCGCATGCACTCTCTCCCCCATCTCCTCTGCACCCCCAA